>PVJS01036330.1:0-20515 GCA_004027185.1 Glis glis
ATCCATCCATCCATCCATCCATCCATCCATCCATCCATCCATCCATCTCTCCATCCACTCATCCATCCATTCCTCCATCCACTTAACCATCTACCCATCCATCTCTCCATCCATCCATCCATCCATCCATCCATCCATCCATCCATCCTTCCAATCCTTGGCCCAAGATCGTATCACAGCTTTGGATTTCTATAATCTGAGTCCAGTGCTCTTCCAACCCCCTATAGCTGCCTCTCAAAGTCAACCTTCTTCTTCAAAAGTGAGACCCTTTCTATGGAGCCCTCAGAAGGCCCTCTACAGTGCTCTTTGGCTAAAGACTCTCCATGGAGCTTCATGCCACACTCGGTCCTTCTGCCTCTTCCCTTCCCTCCTACCTCACACGCCCCCTCCTGAGCAGTGTGTCATGTAGCGGGAGGCGGGAGCAATGCTTTCCTTCGCTACTGTGGCTTCTGAGAGACAACAGAACAAGAAAAGCCACTGCCACCTGCCCCGGGTCAGGGGCTCTGAAGCTCTGTGCTTGCTCACTCGGCACCAACTGTCATGGAGGAAGACAAGTCTCAGTGAAGAAAGACACAGAACAACTCGGGAGGAGTGGAGAACATTTCTTTTTTAATTCTTCTTTTGTTTTTAGAGGTGCTCAAGACCAAAGTTCTCTTCAATATGTCAAGCTTTTCAAAAAATGATTAAAATGCATCAGATTATTAAATAGAGCTGCTTCAGACTTAATTTAGCAAACCGTAACATTTTTATCATTTTTATAAAGCCCTTTTTAATGAAAACCGTCTGCAAGGAGACCAAATATCGAGGCTGAAATCATGTTTTCTCTGTATTTGTTATCCCTGAAGATGTTATTTCCAGATTTTACAGAAATAATAAATTTCATTTAGAAGTTGGGGCCTCTGCGGCAGTGCCACACATCTCTGAATTTTCCAATTTGCAGCGCAAGAAGCTAATCCCGCTGTAATTTTTCATACTTGCCAACTCCCGACCACAATTTCATACCTTCCTCGCCTCTTTGTAAATGCAGGACTTGTAGCAACATTTGACCCAATATGTTTATTTTACATGAGCCCGAAAAATGTTGTTCTAATAAGCATAAACATATTTTCTCAGTGACAAAATGTTTTCATCCTGTTGCTCCTGATTTCGCAGGTCACTGCTGTGGCTGTTTCCCATAAGCACTCTCCTCGATCCACAGGGCTCTAGGCAGAAGGCGTCTCACAGTGAGGGTCTGTTTGGGCCTTAGGTCTGCCCATCAGGCACCCAGGTCTGTCCTGGCCACCCCTGCCATGACACCTCGTTAGCAGAAGTGAGACTTCCAGCCCTGAGAATTATGGCTACCATAAAACTACCTCGAAAGTGATTTCTCGGGTCCCAGCCCAGTGGCCCATCTCTGTGGCCGCCCGGTGGCCTCACTCCATGTGGGAAGCCGGGTAGCTGGAGCTCCAGAGCCCTGTGCATGGGCCAGGCCCTGCGGCCTCAGCTGGCAAGGTCACTACTGGCACACACCCAGTTGCAATTAAGCCCGGTGGTGGAGCCAAGGTACTCGGGGAGCCGCTCACCTGGTTTGGCCCCTCTGGCTTCCAAAGTCAGTCTCCAGAAGTTGGGGCGGGGAGGGGGGATGGGGCCAGGCAGCTCCTCCCTGGCTCCTCCTGGAGGATATCTCGTTAACTCTGGGATCTTGGGAGCCTAGAAGAGGATTTGGTGGGGATGATGGAGCCTACAGGCTAGAAAGGACATTGGTCCAGCTGACCCACCAAAGGCAACACCCCAACAATAGCCAGTGTCTATGGGAACATGCTGTTCTGTTCAGCAATCCAGCCTTGTCTGGATTCTCAGAGAAACTTCCAGTCCCTCTGGTCTGAGGATTGGCTGGGAAGGCAGGCTGTGGCCGGGACCAGCAAGAGCCGGGTCTTTGTGGCTTTGCTCAGAGTTTTCAGCATTGCTGGTGTGATGGCTCTCAGTTCCCTTTAGCACCAAGGGCTGGACGTAAACAGACAACCGTCCCAGCTTGCACGGGACTGAGGGTTTCCTGGGATGTGGGACTTTCAGAGAAAAAAAACAGGAAAGTCCCAGGCAAACAGGGAGGCAGGAGGAGTTGACAGTACCTCCTTTAGTGAAAAGTCCCTTTCCCCTTGGGGGTACAAAGTGAACAGGTCTCTCCTCTACCATGCTGTAGGTGCACTTCCTGTGTAACACTGTTAAGTGTCCCCCCCAGCTGCTTCCAAGAGTCAGGAAATGTTTTCCCCAGCAAAGTTGGGCAGACCAGCATGTTACTGCTTCTGGTCACACTCAGTCTTCAACACCAGGGAATTAGGGCCAGGGACTTTGTACCATAGGTGACTGGTCTTTCCACGAGGCCAGTCCTCTCATCAGACCTGAGAAGACACAGGCTAGAATGGGGAGAAGACTTGTCCAAGCTTGCTTGGTGAGCAGCCGACTCAGTGGGGACTAGCTAGACACCCCAGGCTTTGCCCACCCCACCCCATGCCCGGACCTGGCCCCAGCAAAACTCCCCACAATCTTCTCCCAAGAAATCCTGGTTCAGCTGAGGTCACCGAGAGCTCTGTGGGGGCTGTGTCACATCCAGCCTCCTGCTCCCCATCATCGCAAATGCCCCCAACTGGCCCTGCTACCAAACTAGCAATCTTCTGACCCCGTGCTGCGAAGAACAAAGGTCCGATTCAGCCTCCCGGGTGGGAAAGGGATCTCATTAAGGCCCTGGCAGCCGACGTGGGGGCCGAGGTATTGTTTTTAATGGAAAAACAAGAATTTGCTGTTATGTGTTAGATTCAAGACTTTATCCAGGGGAATTAATCGGATTGCTACTGGCCTTCTGTCGAGTAGCCTTTGACTCACACCCTCCGAGAAGTCGTGGGCCAGGGCCGTGAAATTGGTTCATTTCTCTTCCTGGTGTTTAATGAAGCCCCAGACAGCTCAGGCACCGTTTGCCTCCCCCGGGCGGCTGTGAATTAGCTCTGACCTGCGCCTACCACGGTCTCTGAGCGATTGCCTGCCTACCTGCCCCTCTCCTCCTGCTGGTCCCCCTCACACGCTCTGCCAGGTTCCTCATCCCCAAACACAGCTCTGGTCACGAACTGCCATTGCTCAGAGGAGCCGCCTAGAGCCTCCAGAATAATTACCAAATGTGCCTGTCCTCGGAGTTCCAGGTTCAACAAACTCACTTTTTATCGGAGTGGAACACACAGGTGGAGAGGTGCATGGCTCAGAGGGGCACCTATTGGATTTTTGCTGAGCCAGCAACCTCCTTCACCTGGCCCCTTTGGACCAAGAAACAGAACCTGGCCAGTGCCCCCCCACCCCACTGCACCCCATCCAGGCTGGTGGCTCTGGTCTCCCAGGGGTGCCCATTTTTGAAGGTTGAATCCATTCTACCTTGCCCCACAGCCTTATTTTATTTTTTAATTTGAAACAGAGTCTCCCTAAGTTGCTGAGGGTCTTGCTCAATTGCTAAGACTAGCCTCAAACCTGCGATCTCCTGTCTCCGCTTCCCAAGTACTGGGATCACAGGCATGCACCACCATACCTAGCTTGCTTTTTCAGTTTTACAGTGACATTGTACATCAGGTTGTGAACTTTGTGTCTAGTACAACAAGCTTTAACAATGTTACCCCTTGCTTCTGATGGCACACTACCGGGACTGAGAAATGGAACCGGCCTCCAGGGGGAGCCCCATAGTGTCTGTTCCTCCCCCGCATTACCAGGGTCTCCAATCCTTGATGGTTAGGTGAGAGACGCTCCTCCAGGAAGCCCCCCTGGACTTCCTTTGCTCCTGAGAGTGGCCTCCTGGGTGGAGATGTTTCCCACCTGGTCCCTCCAGGTTGGTGTGCATCTCTGATTAGGCCGGGAGCTGCTTAGGGGGTGGGGGGGGGACTGCAGGGCACCTGCCTGAGGAACCACCTTGCTGGGGAGAGTTGCACAGTAAGTTAAGTAAGTTAAGTGCAAGGTGCTTGCCACTCGGTCGCTCAGCTCCCACCTCTTCCTGTCTTCCAGGTGCCCTGTCACAAGGCAGGAGTTCACTTGCTATAGTCATCATGGATTTCAGGTGGTGACAGAGAGCTTCCTGGGTAAAGAAGGGAGGAACAGAGAGAAAGGAGGAAGGAAGGGAGGGAACAGAGGGTAGCGCCACATCCGGAGTGTCTCATGTCATATCTGCTGATGTTCTCTGGTGCTGTGTGGCTCTGTGTAGGTTACTTAACATCTCTGAGCCTCTGTTTTCTCCACTTTAAAGCGGGCATCATGGAATCACCTTGCAGAGTTGTGTGGACGGGTGATAGTGAAGCAGAGAACTGACCTGGGGCCCCACAACATCACAGCTGCAGCTGGCATCCTGTGTCCTGTCTCTGTCTCACCTTGGAGGAAGAGCACAAGTCAGAAAAGCTCTTCCCACCCTTGGGAGGAGCTCAGATGTGGCCAGAATGCTCCTGCAGGCCCGGTTTTCCCGTGGGACTCTCAGACCTCTTTCTTCGTCTTATCTGAGCTGCTGGGTGGGACCCCACTGAGCAGCTGGAAGGTCCGCAATGGAGCAGGGGACATGGACATCCTTCAAACCTCATAGGGGACCAGGGTCGTGCCTGGAGTGGGGGGCGGAGCCACAGCGTCTCCCAGTGTCCCCAGCACCCCTGCCCCAGAGGTCCAGATGGCCCCATAGAGAGGGGGCACACTTGAATTGCTCAGAAGCTGCTCAGAGCTTCAAAACTCCGCTCGGCACAGACACTGGGCCCGGCCTCTGCTCAGGTACGACGAGACCTGGGGGGGGCGGACCTTCTTTGTACCCTGTCCTCACTAAGGTGTCCTCTGCAACTGAGACCGCCCCCCGCCGTCCCTCTGCTACTTGGCAAAACACTAGGGAAGGTAGTTCCTTGCTTCATACCCAACAAATGTCCTAAATGAACTGAAGATTGACATGTGAGACCAACCGAGCATTAGCTAAAAGCTGGGAAACAGAGACTCTGGGGAGGGAAGCTTCCCCAGGCAAGTACCAAACGCCAAAAGCCAAAAGAAAGATCGTCAGCGATGTGAGGTCACAAGTCCTCCGAGAGCTGAAAGACCATAGTGTGCAAGGGCTGGAGTTGCTATTATTATTTTATTTTTTGTGGCACTGGGGACTGAACCCAGGGGCATTCTACCTCCAAACTACACCCCCTATTATTTTGAAACAGGGTTTCCCTAAGTTGCTGAGAGTCTCCCTAAATTGCTGAGCCCGGCCTTGAACCTTCGATCCTCCTGTCTCAGACTAGGATTATTATAGGTGTGCACCACCATGCCTGGCTGGAGGCGCTGGAATGATATGTGGCAGGTTGGAGGAACTGTTTGCCACATTTCTGATAGACAAAGGGACAATACCCTAAAAAAACAAGACTCTTACAGGTTAATTGAAATTGCTCTCAATAGGAAGTGAACAAGGGCTCTGAAAGGACAGTTCATAGGAGAGGGGTAAAAATAGAAGCCAACATCTGAAGAGCTTCTCAGCCGGGGAATTCTCAACTCCAAAATGAAACGCCGAGATGTGTTCTCTGCCCATGACATTGGCCCAAATGTTCCCGCTTGACAATATCCGGGGCCGTCAAGGGTGCGAGGGAGGTGCAGTGTGCACGGCCCTGGGGAAGAGCGCTTCCGGAGATTGCTGGGTAATATAAAACGCACGCCCCCACAGCGTGGGACAGACTGGTAAGGGACCCCAATACTCAGAGTAACTCCACCCCAGCAGGGTGTGTCCTGCCCCTCAGGCCCATCCATCTTTAAAGCACTCACTTTAGACCCCATAAGAATGGGGCCCCCACCCTCATGCTCACCAGCTCGGGGCCCAGGACCCTCCCCAGGCCGTCCATTCTCCAGGCCTGGGCTGGGGGCCCTGCCACAGCCTCCTGGGAGGAATCTGCTGCAGTCCTTCCCTGTTGGTGGCCGTCCTGCCCTGTGCCCCACAGGCGGCAGGCCCCAGGCAGGGCCTGACAGGGTGGTGCCAACCCTGCGCAGGCTGGCTCCAGAGTAGGGAGGGAGGACCATCCCTGCAGGGTTTCTAAGCCCACAGGTACCTCCCCGAGCTCCTGTAGGGGATCTGGACGGGCCGCAGCCATGCGCTGCCCTGGCTGGACGGGCTGAGGTGGGGCCTCCACCCATCACAGCCCTGGACCTTGCACCAGGGGGTGAATGGGAGAGAGAAAGAAGAAAGCCCCCCCCCCAGTAGAAGGAATGAAGGAGAAGGAGGAGAGGGCTGGAAGGGGGTTGAGCAGGGGAGAGAAGGGGAAAGAAGAAAGGGGGGAGGAGACGGCAGGGAGCGGGGAGGAGCAGGAGGGGCCGGGAGGGGAGGTCTGCACTTCGGTGGCGCCTTCCCCCCGCCCTGCCCCCTCCCCTTGGAAGGGCCCTGTGGTTCCCCGGGGCTCACACTAGCCCACCCCCACTCCCCTCCAGGGCCTCCCTCACCTCCTTTGAGTGTAAGGCGATGTATTCACAGATTGCCCCCCTTCGGGGACCCTGGTTTAGGTTCTTTCCAGAAAGGCGCTGGGGCGGGAGGGGCTAGGCAGAGCCCCCTCCAAGCCCCGCTGCAGGGGCTCAGAGCTTGCTGGAGGCCCCAGGGGGGCGCTGGGGGGTTTGGAGCCTGGCCCCCTCCCCAGGCCCCCGCCCATGTGAGCGGGTGTCCCTGTGCTGGGACAGAGCCCGGAGCTGCCGCGCGGGGCCTCCCCCTGCGCTGTCACTCTGCCGGCCACACGTGCTTCACATTAGGGCTGGGAGCCTGTGCTTTCCATCCTGCTCCGGCCAGGGAGGCTGCTGCGCAAGGGCTGGCGGGCTGGCCGGGGCGGGTGCCCGGGCTCGGAGTTCTGCCGTGGAGACCAAGGCCTTTGAAGCTGATGAGGCTGGAGAGGCCGGCATGAAGTCACCCACGGGTTCCCAGCCAGGCAGGTGGGCAGGCGGGCCGGCGAGGCCTGCCTTCCAGGGAGTGGGGCACAGCCCTGGGAAGGGCTCTGACACCAGCCATGCTGGCCAGGAGGCCCGGGTGAGGTCACCAGTGGCCTTCTCAGGCTCCGCGTGGTGGAAGGTTCCGGGCTCAGCCTGCCTCTGCCTTTGCGCGGTCCTCCGACTTAGGAGGGCTTGAGCTGTTGCCTGTCCTCACAGTGGGTCCAGCCAAGGGCCTAAAGTTCCCAACGGGGCTCCACTGGGCCCCCGAGGGTGTACCAGGGACAGTCATTACCACCCTCATCGGTGACCCCAGCCTGTGGGCCGTGGGGTCTGCTCTGGCCTCAGGCAGAGGCTCATGGCTCCCACACCCCATGCGGCCTGACTCTCCGGTCCTTTTCTCCAGCCTACGCCCCATCCTGGTTCTTTTTTTTTTTTTTTGCAGTACCGGGGATTGAACCCAGGGGCATTCTACTTCCGGGCTACACCCCCAGCCCTATTTTTATTCTTTATTTTGAAACAAGGTCTCACTAAGTCGTGGAGGGCCTCGCTAAGTAGCTAAGGCTGGCCACGGACCTGGATCCTCCGGTCTCAGCCTCCCAAGTACTGGGATTACAAGCGTGCGCCACCACGCTCGGCTCCATCCTGGTTCTTACCCTAAATAGTGTGCCTCGGCTCCTATCCAGAGACTTTGTCTATGCCATTCCCTTCCCCGTGAACGTCCTGCCCCCAGCCTCAACCTCAGGGACCTGCCTGAGGTCCCCTTTGGACATGGCAGTGGCTGCCCACTGTCCTGGAGAACAGCTAAGTATCTGGGTACCTCCATCCTCCTTGCTTGGGTACCTGCGACTTTGAGATTAAGCAGGGTTGAGGCGACACCTGCCCTTATGGTCCTGGTACCTAGAGCAGCCCCTAGTGCCTGTTGCCCCCATGCAGTTACTGAATGAAAGGCTAAGTTGAGGGATGACAACAAGTGTGAGTGCTGGAGCCCTGCAGCCCCGCTGGGCCTGGGCACAGTTCTGGGATCGTCAGTGGTGTGAGGAGGATAGCTAGTGCAGAAGCGGACATTTGAGCTGGGTCATGAAGGATGAGTAGGAGCCTGTGAGAACGAGAAGAGGAGAATTCAGCGCCTGAATAGACATTTGTATCCCTGCGAACCCAGGGCCAGCAAACCGCAGCTGAGGGGCCTAATTCTGCTTGAGGCTTACTCTTGTACAGCCCGGGAGCTGAGAACAGTTTTACATTTTTGAAGGCTTGTATTAAAAGAGAACGAGAAGGAGAATATGCACCGGAGGTCGTCTGCAGCTTCCAGCACCTAGAACATTTACTCTCTGAGTCTTTACCAAAAGGTTTGGGGAGCCCTTTCTGCGCGGGGAGGCTGTAGTGGGACTGACTCTCTATTAGAGCCCTGGCCGATGATGGGACCTTCAGCGGATTGTGTGTGTGTGGTGGGGGAGCCATGATGCGGAGGCCCTGCCTGTTACGGAGGAAGCAAGACCCCTCTCTGGCCTCCGAGAGAGATGGTGCTCCCTCCCAGCAAGGCGAGCGGGCCGTGAGACTGCCGCCCCCAGCCTGCTCCCTGCCTCTGGCCTGGGAGGGGGAGGACGCCCACACTCGGTTCTGAATTAGGCGTATTTTCCACCGGCCAGCTTGGTCTGGAGGGACCCGGCAAGAGGACGATCCAGGCTTAGTAACATTTCAGCTCTAATGAGCTGGAATTCTGGTGGTTTCTTTTAATCCCGCTGTGTCTACCCCAATCAGCAATGGAAGGTTGGCTGGGATGGTTGTCATTTTTTTTTTCTTTTTTGTGATTAGTGCTCTGGCAGGCCAGCCGGTTTTCCAGGAAAGACCCCTCTCTCCCCATGTCTGCTTCGGCTGACAGCATCTGTGGAGCCGGACGCCAGGCTGGAGTGCAGGTCACCGCCGCGGCGCTGGGCTTCCTGCGCTCGGGGGCTCCCCCGTGTGCCCTCGCCACTGCCGGGCAGAGCGCTTCCTGAGGACAGGCCCCCGTCTTGGGTCTTTCTGGGGGCTTTCACAGAAGCCCAGCCTGAGACCAGGTTTCAGTGCAGAAAATGACCCCAATAAACTCAAAGCAGGGCAGAACACATTGCCGAGGGGGGTCAGGCGAGGCCGGCCCTGGGGGCCCCTGGGCGTCAGCGTAGGGTGCACAAAGCTACCTTGCATGGGGGTGCTGGGGCACTGGTTCCAGGGATATTAGTGCCCCAAGATCCAGGGCCATAAGTGGGTAGAGCTGACCTTCACAGCTTCAAAGAAAAGCCCCAGGCAGAGGGAGGGCAGTTGGAAGGCCGACTGGGGCCTCAGAAATGCGGCTTCAGGGACTGAAGGGCCACAGCCCCCTGTACCTCCTCTCCCCCGTCCAAACTCTACTGCACTACCACATGTATATGCGGTCCTCTAAGACATCAGGTGGTTGAATAGGTCCCTGTTTAAATGACAAGGAGGCTGGGCAGGGTGGCTCACTCCTGTAATCCCAGTACTTGGGAAGCTGAGACAGGAGGATCACAGGTTGGAGGCCAGTTCTGGCAATTTAGTGAGACCCTCAACAACTTAGCAAGACCCTTTTTCTTTTTCTTTTCTTTTTTCTTTTTTCTTTTTTTTTTTTTTTTGCAGTACCGGGGATTGAACGCAGGGTACCTCTGCGCTACACCCCCGGCCCTATTTTTTATACTTTATTTTGAAACCGGGTCTCACGAAGTTGCGGAGGGCCTCACTAGGGAGAGAGAGAGAGAGACAGAGAGAGAGACAGAGAGACAGAGAGAGCTGAGGCTGGCCACGAACCTGGATCCTCCAGTCTCTGCCTCCCAAAGTACTAGGATTACAAGCGTGCACCACCACGCCTAGCTTAGCAAGACCCTTTTTCAAAATAAAAAGGGACTGGGGGTGTAGCTCAGAGGTAGAATGCCCCTGGATTCAGTCCCCAGTACCACACACAGTAAATAAATGACAAGGAAGTGATCCAGTGTCCTCAGCTCACACACAGTGGCTGTCACCCTAAGAGCATGACCTGCCTGGATTTCCCAAGTGCCTGCCCTCTGCCAGCCCAGGAAAGCCAGGAGGACCCAGGCAGGCCCGTGGCTGCCCCGTGTCTTGTCCTCTGAGGCTCAGCGTGGCTCCACGCGTACAGAAAGTGCTCTGGAAGCCCGGGTTGAGTTCCTGGGTCTGCAGCATCCAGCGAGGCTGGGCTGGGGGTCTTGAGCTGTAGATGAAGCTGGCGGGGGCTTCCGATGAGTTCTGGGGACCAGGCAAGGCCTCTAATGTGGAGTGGGGCTGCCCTGGGCTGCCATAGAGCTCAGACTGGCTAGTGCAAGAGGGTCCCAGGAGAGTCCATGGTCCATGGCCCTCAGCAGGTGCCGTGCAGCCCGGGGACCAGCTGGAGGGGACGGTCCAGGAGGGGGGAAACTGAGGCCAAGCTGCATTCTTTGCAGTCTTCCAGCTTCATGACCTGAGTCCCGGCTCAGGAGACACCTGTCCTTCTGATAGGATTCCACATTGGCCGTGGGGAATCAGGCCTCGTGACTCTGTGGGGGGCAGTGCTGCGGTGGCCCAGCGGGTAAGCGATGGAGCAGACCTTGCTCTCGGGGTGGTGCTCCTGGGAAAATGCCACTCCTTCTGTTTGTATCAGCTATCGACGCTTCGTAACAAATCAGCAGCCGCTGAAAGGCTTAAATCAACACGAGGTTCTTCCTCCATGCTTCCATGGTGTACGGGTCTGGCCTCCCCGAGCTGCGTCGTCTGCTCGGGGTCCCAGGAGGCTGCGTAGAGCGCAGACTGGGTCACGTGCTCACCTGGAAGCTCGGCTGGGCGCACCGGCTTCCAATCTCATGTACATTGTTGGCAGAATTGATTTTCTTGAAGGTCCAGAACTCAGGTGTCTTGCTCCTTCAAGGTGGGCAGGAGAGGGCGTCTGACCTCGGGGTGGGCCAGTCCCTCTTTTGAGGGGTTTCTCCTGATTAACCCAGGCCCGCCAAGCATAATAATCCTTTTGATGAGCTTGAAATTGCGTGCTCTGGGTCTACGTCTCATCTCCTTTGTCGTGTCCCGCTGGTTGGAAGTACGCCTCCTGCCCCTGACACAGAGGGTGTGAGCACCCCAGATGGGGCCACTGGGGCAGCCTGGGATGTGTACCTCACCTTCCTTTATTCATTTGGCCAGCAAACACCCAAGATGCTGGCCCTGGTCCACAATAACTAGAAGGGGCACTCGGTGCTGTCATCCTGGAATGAACGCTGCTGCCTGCTGGTCTCTGAGGTCCCTGTGAGTAGGATGCTGGTGACAGGGACACAGGTCCCTCGGACCCTGGGGAGGGCTGGGTCCTGCAGGTGGGAGGGTCTGTGAGCTCCGGGAGAGCCTTACCTCTCACCTGGATGATTATTGCTTCATTCTCTGGAACCCAGGAGCCTAAGCGGACCCCAGACCTGGAGGCGTGTGTGTGTGTGTGTGTGTGTGCGTGTGGTGTGTGTGTGTGTGTGTGTGTGTGTGTGTGTGTGTGGCGCATGCTGGGGATTGAACCCAGGAGCTCTCTACCACTGAGCTACACCTAACCCATTTTATTATAGTTTTTGAAATTCACTAAGTTTCTAAGGCTGTCCTCAAACCTGAGATCCTCCTGTCTCAGCCTCCCAGGTACTGGGATTACAGGGGTGCGCCACCCCCCCCCCCCGGAGGCCTATTTTTAGCAAGCACGCTGGTTTGGGCGGGTGGCTTCATCCTGGGTCTGCTCCATTCCGCCTGCTCTGTGACTCTGGCTAAGTCATTCCTCCTTTTCTGGGTCTGGGCCGTCATCCCCGCTGAGAGGTGGGAGCCGGCACACCAGTCGGGGCCAGCATCCTCACCTGTGCAGGGGTGACAGTCTGAGGTTGGGGTCATGGCGACTGGACGGTGGAGGGAAGGACGGGGCAGAGGCTGGCAGAGGAGGCTGGCAGAAAGCTGGCATTTCCACACCTTCCTCTCTCTCTCCCATACTTCTGTGGCTTTGCTGGGGGAAAAAATAATTTCCCCACTTGCATTAAAAGAACAGAAAAACAGAGATCCACCTGAGTGCCGCTCCTGGGAAACGCAGGCTGGATGGTTCCAGGGGCCACGATTGAACGCCGGCCCATCTCCCCATGGAATGCAGAAACCATCGGCGGGCAGAGGAGAGCCACGGTGGCGGGCTCCACACGATCAAGCAAGCCCCCCGCTGGCCCCCGGTAACCCCAACCCCGGCGACCCTCTCCTGCACGCACGCCAGCCAGCCTACCTGCGTGGCCCCCACTGACCTCCGCCTGCGGACCCGCAGGTTTTTACTTTGCCGATTCCAGAGCCGGCCCACTCCGCCTCCCTGGCTGGCGCTGGCCTCCGGCCTCTGCATGGCCAGCCATCATTGCGGATAAGTGTAGTGGAGGCGTTCTCCCTCTCCCTCCACGTGGCAGGCTCGGCCGAGTGGGGTCCCTGGCTGCCCGTCCAAGAGCTCAGGAGGGCCCTGGGCCTCCCCGGGCCACATCTGAGGATGCCCAAGCCCGGGGTTCCTGGAACTCTCCGGGGCTGCGGTCCAGGGCAGGAGGTGGTGCCGCAGCCTGGGAACTGCTCAGCCCGACTAGAGGCGCGAGCTCCCACATCTGTGCTGGGAAGCGTTTCGTTTTTACAAGTGAGCGCCAACTTGTTAAATTTTACAGCGACAGGAAACTTGTAACCTCACTTAGTAATCACAAGGGCTTGGGGGAAGCGCACGTTGTAAAGGCCAGCGGCCCCTGGGAGTCTGGTTCGGGGACAGGCAGAGCTATGTGTGGATGATCCAAGGATCATCCCAGTGGCTAGTTGTGACCTGACCTCTCTGACCCTCAGCATCTTCCTCTGCACCAAGGGGAGAGCACCCTTACCTTGTCTCCGATGGAATGTGGGGATGCTTCGAGGTTATAAACTGTAAAACGTAGTGCACAGGTATCGTGGCTCCCGTGACCAAGGTGGCAATAATTGCTCTTATCCTTAAATTAACTGTTGATTTTTGTGGATGTTTCTGGAACATGGGGAGGTGAACCTTGTGTAGGGGAGAGGGAACAGGCTTTGGCATGTCTCCGCAGGAACGTTTATGCTGGACCACGGACACAGCCAGGATGTGCTGTGTCCAGGCTGGTCTGTGTCCAGGGATGGGAGCATCCACCACGCACCTGCCTCAGCACCCGCTGCCCCTAAGTCCTTCAGCAAGCCAGACGCGCAGTGCCAACTTGGTTGCCAGCAGCATCCAGGTTCCCAAATCGAGTGTCCCTGGCTCCCTGCTGACCGGCTCTTCCTGCCTGGCCCTGATGGCGCCCCAACCTCTCCGCGCTCTGTCTGTCTTTCCTGCTGGCCCCCCTCTGGCCACACCAGGGATGCTCCTGGGACTCCGGCCTTGGGATCCTTCTCTTCTGCTTCCCCCAGCCATTCTGTGATTTTCACAGGCTTCATAGACAGAGATAGAGACAAACTCGACCTTCCGGGATAGCCCAGGCTCCAGGGGCACCAGGACCTGGAAGATGATCTCAGACAGACACAGGCTACAACAGCGGGAAGGATAGACGTCAGGGGAGCCAGGAGGGGTCTCCTACCTGGCAGGAAGGGGCTGTCAGGGAATGGCTCCGGAATCTAGGCAGAAACAGCACGACACGCGCTTACGCAAGGACTGCGGGCTGGCCATGGCGTTCCGCTCTTTCTATCCATTCAACACATATTTATTGAGAACCCCGGCTTCCCCTGCGGGTCTCATCTTTATCCACATGACTGAATTTAATCATCACAGCTGCCCCATAAGGTTCATGATGGTATCCCCAGTTTACAGAGGAATGAACCCGGGTCCAGAGGGGAAGAGACGGATCCAGCATTGCTCAGCTGGTGGCGGAGCCAGAGACTAAGCCCAGGTCTTTGCCCACTACGTTGCCACACTGAGAAGAGGTGGGGATCAGGAACCGGGAGCTGAAGGGGTATCAGAAGCAGAAGGACGATGGCTGGCAAGAGCTGTCCAGGGACGGAGGGCCGTGCTCCAGGACCCACGCGCGCTCCTGAACCCAGCCGAGACCGCCAGAGCCAGGCCCGGAGCGGCGGGCGGCGGGGATTTCACGAGACTATTTTTAATGTGTGTTTTCCTTTTAACAACAATCTAAAAATGCCTTGAGTGGTTATAAAGGTATAACTTCTCCTCTCAGCGGACTTTTGAGTGTCCTCTACGCTGAGGATCACAGGCCCGAGAGGCACAACGGTCTATTTTGGGAGGATCTCTGAGAACTTTGTTACTTTATAAAAGGGTTGTGAAGAAAAAAAGTAGAAACTTCTGGTTCCATTCAGAATGGAGTGGCCCTTTTCCTCCCCAGTCCTTTTTACAATGTAATAAAAAAAACCCCGAATGTAGTAAACAAACTCAGGGACATCCTGAAAGGAAGAGAGAAGATGGAGGCCCGGGGACTTCAGGACTACAGGGGCAAGGCGCAGCGGTCCCCGGGCTTTCCTTCAGCCTCCCACACATCCAGTACTGGGAGTCAGAGAAGCCTGCCGTCCTAGGCATCCACTGGCCCAGACAACAAGGACAGCAGACATGGTGTCTTGAGCCAAGGAAAAGAAGGCAGCTTTGTTGGCAGAGAGACTTTCTGAAAGAAACCGCCTACCCCTGCCAAGCACCAGCTGCTCATCTGCCTCCCTGTGGAGGGGCCGAGGAGCTCGACCTCCACACCCAGCAGCAGCAGCAAGTGTCCCAGGGCTGTCCCCGATGCTGATGCCCCTGTGATGGCGTTGGGGGGCCCAGCTGAGAGCTGAGCATCCCCACTGGTACCCTGATGGCCCCATGGGAAGCTGAATTTCCACCCTACCCAGCAGCAAACAGGAACACGGGCGGAGCTAGCGCAAGGTCACTCTGCCATTTTTTATTTTGGTACGGGGGATGGAACCACCGAGGGGTGTTCTACCTCCAACTACACCCCAGCCCTATTCTATTTTTTTCTTTTGAAACAGATTCTTGCTAAGTTGCTAAAGGTCTCACTAAGTTGCTGAGGATCTCACTAAGTTGCTGAAGCTGGTCTCGAACCTGCGTTCCTCCGGTCTCAGCCTTCCAAGTACTGGGATTACAGGCGAGAGCCACCGCGCCCCGCAAGGTTTCTCTGCTTTTGAAGGGGAGGTGTCTGGGGTCCAGGGAGAAACTGCTCTTCCAGCCTCGCCCCAGGCAATGCGTCAGTGACAGGAGCAGGTGGGAAGCCGAGAGCCCACCCCGCCCAGGCCTGCGCACTGCACCTAGACAGAGCGGCTGCCGCTGAAAAGGAAGATTAAGTAGGATACAGAGTTCCATTACCTAATACTCGAAATATCCAAGATACAATAAAAAAAAATCACTCATCGTCCCCAGAAGCGGCCCATCACGACGCAAAGGAGAAGCAGCAATCAACACAGGCCAGCGCCGCTGAATCAGACGCTGGGATTATCTGACGAGGATTAGAAAGCAGCGGCCATAAAAATGCTTCAACGGCAATTAGGAACAGGCTTGAAACACATGAGAAAAGTCTCAGCAAAGAAGCTGAAGATATTTTTAAAATGCCAAAGGGACATTTCAGAAGTAAGGTGATACAAAACAGGAATTTGAAAGCCTCGCTAGACGGGCTCAGTAATAGATGGGAGATGGCCACAGAGAGAAACAACTCGAAGATACATCAAGAGAATTTGTCTTATTTTATTTTATTTTATTGCGGTACCGGGGATTGAACCCAGGGGCATTTTACCTCCGAGCTACACCCCCGGCCCTATTTTTTATCCTTTATTTTGAAACCGGGTGTCACAAAGTTGCGGAGGGCCTCACTAAGTAGCTGAGGCTGGCCTCGAACCCGGATCCTCCGGTCTCTGCCTCCCAAGTACTGGGATTACAAGCGCGTGCCACCATGCCTGGCAAATTTATTTTATTTATTTATTTATTTATTTATTTATTTATTTATTGTGGTACCAGGGATTGAACCCAGGGGCATTCTACCTCCGGGCTACACCCCCAGCCCTATTTTTTATTCTTTATTTTGAAACAGGGTCTCACTACGTTGCAGAGGGCCTAAGTAGCTGAGGCTGGTTGTGAACCTGGATCCTCCAGTCTCAGCCTCCCAAGTACTAGGATTACAAGCATGCGCCACTACACCCGGCTTACATCAAGAGAATTTAAAGACAGACCAGTTGGGCCCACAGCGAGAAAAGGCCGAGGAAGGTGAACAGCCACACGGAAACCCCTGAGACTATTACGAAGGTTCTAATATTGATGTTGTCAGGTTCCAGGAAAGGAAGAGAAAGAGGAGGGACTTAAACAAAATTTGAAGAAATAATGGCTGAACAGCCTCCAAGTTTGTCACAAGCATAAGCCTTCAGACCCAAGAGGCCATGGGAAACCCAATCAGGATAAACTCAAAGAAAGGCAGGTCGAGAAACATCGGAATCAAACTTCCGGAATCTAAACGCAAAAGAAAATGCCTGAAGGTGTCCAGAGAGAAATGACAAACATGCGACATTGTGGGGACACCAATCCCAGTGACAGCAGCAGCTCTGTTGTCTAAAACCAGGAGGGACCGGGGCGGTGGCACAATAATGGTCAAGCTTATAAACCAACAGCCATGAGCCCCCAGATCCTATCTCCAGAGAAAAACAGTCCTCAGGAATAAAGAGGAAATCAACTCCGATGAAATAATTTTTCTTAAAATATCAACATAAATGGAGAGCTATTCCATGTTAATGGGTTGGAAAGATTAATATTATTAATCTGTAGATTTAATGCAATTTCAATCAAATTCCCAGCATACTCTTTTTGCTCATATCAATAAGTTTTTGTTTCATTTTATTGATTGATTGATTGATTTTTTTGTACTGGGGACCAAACCCAGGGGCATTCTACCTCCGACCTACAACCCCAGTCCTTTTTATTTCTTACTCTGAAACAGGGTCTTGCTAAATTGCTGAGGCTGGCCTCAACCCTGTGATCCTCCAGTCTTTTCCTCCCAAGTACTGGGATTCCAGGTGTGCACCATCACGCCGGGCTTCAAGAAACTTTTTAAAGTTTAAAAGGAAAGGCCAAAGACCTAGAATAGGCAGCACAGGAGAGAAGAAGAAGTAAAACAAAGTTGAAGGACTCACAGGGCCCAATTTCAAGATGTATAGTCATTGAGCTCGTCGACACCGTGCAGTATGGACAAAAGAACAGACACACAAGTCAGTGGGGCAGAAGAGAGCGCGGGACTGGAGCCACACAAACACAGCTGCCGATGTCACAACAGAGTCTTGGCGACCGAGTGGTGGCAGAGTAATCTTTTGAAAAATTAGCGCTAAAGCCAGGCGTGGTGGCGCACGCTTGTAATCCCAATATTTGGGAGGCTGAGACAGGAGGATCCGGGTTCGCGGCCAGCATCAGCTACTTAGTGAGGCCCTCTGCAACTTAGTGAGACCCTGTTTCGAAATAAAGAATAAAAAATAGGGCTGGGGGTGCAGCCTGGAGGTAGAATGCCCCTGGGTTCAATCCCCAGTTCTGAAAAAAAAATTAGCGCTAAAATAATTGACTATCCACATGCAAACAGATTCTTTTAGATACAAACTCTGTGCCTTTCACAGAAATCAACTCAAAATGGATCATCCACTTAAACGTAAAATATGAAACTCCTAGAAAGAAAACTCACAGGAAGAATTCTTTTTTTTTTATTTTTTTTTTGTGGTACTGGGGATTGAACTCAGGGACATTCTACCTCTGAGTTACACCCCTGGCCCTATTTTTTTTTATTCTTTAATTTGAAACAGGGTCTCACTAAGTTGCAGAGGGCCTCACTAAGTAGCTGAGGCTGGCGGCAAACCCGCGATCCTCCTGTCTCAGCCTCCCAAGAACTGGGATTACAAGCGTGCGCCACCACGCCTGGTTTCACAGGAAGAATTCTAACTGCCTTGGGAGTTGCTGCTGAGTTTTATTATACAAGACCCACGGCACGATCCATGAAAGAAAAAGAGGATAGACTGGACGGTATTAAAATCAAACTCTTCTCTTCTTCAAAAGACATTGTTAAGAGAACAAAAATGGCAGCCCGCATCTTGGAGAAAATATCGGCAAGACGCGTATCTGTTGAAGAACTTGTATCCAAAATAAGCAAAGAATTCTTAAAATTCAACAATAAGAAAACAAGCAACCTAATTAAAAAATAGGGAAAAGATCGGAACAGATTCCTCCGGAGAGAAGATATACACACATGAATCCGCATTTGAAAGGCACGCAACTTGATTTGCCATTGGGGCTTGCAAATTAAAACCACGGTGACATGCCACGACGCACCTATGCGGCTGGCTGGAGCCCAGCGCCGACTGCCGGCCGGGATGCCGAGCAGCTGGAGCGCCCGTCACTGCTGGTCATAATGCAAAATGGCACCGCCACTTCGGAGGCAGTTTGGCAGTTCCTTACGAAGCTAAATATAATCTTACCATATGATCCATCAATCATGCTCCTCAGTATTTACCCAACTGAGTCGAAAACTTATGGCCACAAAAACCTGCATATGAATGTTTATAGCAGCTTTATTCATAATTGCCCCAAACTGGAGGCAACCAAGATGCCCTTCGTAGGAAAATAGATAAACAAGTTGTAGACCAGCCATGCGATGGAATAGTATTCAGCAATAAAAAGAAATCTATCCGGTCGCAAAAAAAATATAGACATGGATGGATGTTCAATGCTCATTGCTAAATGAAGGAGGACATCCTGGAAGCATACTGTAAGTGTAAGAAGCCATGTTGAAAAGGTGGCATACTGGAAGTTTCTAATTATACGGCATCATGGGAAAGGCAAACCTAAAGAGACAACTTAAAAATCTGCAGTTGCTAAGGGGATCGGCGGGGGGGGGGGTTGAATAGATGAAGCAAATTTAGAGCAGGAAAAATACTTTGTATTATGCTGTAATGATGGGTACACGATGCATACGTTTGTCAGAACCCTAGAACCTCATAGCACAAATTTAATAGATGAAAATATAATATATCCATCTAGGCAAATTTGGAAATCAGTCAGAAGGTTGGGGACAGCCAGGATGAAAGGCAACAGTGATGACATCATCTAAGTGTACTCCAACTGAGCCGGGCGTGGTGGCGCCCGCTTGTAATCCCAGTACTTGGGAGGCGGAGACCGGAGGATCTGGGTTTGTGGTCAGCCTCAGCTACTTAGTGAGGCCCTCTGCAACTTCGTGAGACCCAGTTTCAAAATAAAAGGATAAAAAATAGGGCCGGGGGTGTAGCGCGGAGGTAGAACGCCCCTGGGTTCAATCCCCGGTACTGCAAAAAAAAAAAAAAAAGTACTCCAACTGTAGGGAAGGACCTGAGAGCCGGGCGCCGACCTGCAGGGCTGGAAGACGACAGACCAGAACTGCACGTCAGTGCCGCGCAGTAGTTGATGGACGTTTTCCCACGGCAGGTGCAGCCTGACAATCACGAAACCGCTGCACCGCACGCTAGGAGGAACACTAAGTCAACAGATGGCGGGCGGCAGGAGTGATGCTTCCCGCTGTTGGAGTGGGAAGTCGCGGAGAAGTGAGAGGAGGAGACTGAAGGATCTGACTAGCAGTGGATTCGAGTTGAAACATCGGTGCCAGCGCATGTTAAACATAACCTACATGCACACGTTTACATAGGGGAGTAGTTACAGATGTGTACACACACACATGTTAGTGTAAACAAATCCATCTCCTTGTTCTATCTGCAGAGAGCACCTAAAGGCACGGGCATTTCAGGGACAAGGAACATGCCTCGCACCCAGGCCTCGGCTTCTAATACCATCTCCAATAAAAAGGAAACAAGCCGGGTGTGGTGGTGCACACCTGTAATCTCCGTACTTGGGAGGCTGAGACAGGAGGATCGCAGATTCAAGGACAGCCTCCGCAACTTAGCGAGACCTTGTTTCCAAGTAAAAAATAAAATAGGGCTGGAGGTGTAGCTCAGAGGTAGAATGCCCCTGGGTTCAATCCCCAGCACCGATAGATAAATAAATAAATGAATAAATGAATAAATAAATAAATAAATAAATAAATGGAAACAGGCTTTTTGGAAAGATGACTGTGATAGTCAGTCTAGGTTGTCAACTTGACCTGATCATGACACACCCAAGATCATGTGACTTTGGGTGTGTAACAGAAGATTAAACAGAAAGCCCTGCCCTGAATGTAGGCAGCAGGATTCTGATAGGTGCAGGACTTAGATAAAAGAGGGAGAAGCCGCGTAGAGCAATGCGCGACTCTTTCCAAGGAAAACGCATCTGCTCTCGCCTGAGATCGTCGGCCGCCGCCTTCGCCTTTCTCTGAAGAGCTTCTTGATCTTCTCGACCTCCAGCTCTTGGAACTGAAACTTCACCATCGTTTCTCCGAAGAGCTTCCTGATCTTCACATCTTGGACTGGGACTGAATTAGTGGTTGCTCCGATCCTAAGACTCCAGCTCTTAGACCGTTCGACCAGCTACTGGTTCCTCTGACTCTCCATGTGCAGTCAGAACCTGGGACTACATTGCTTCAAACTGTAAGCCCATCTGATAAATCCCTTTTTCAAATATACTCATTCTGTGTATTCTGTTAATCTAGAGAACCCTGTCCAATACAAT
>PVJS01036331.1:0-20502 GCA_004027185.1 Glis glis
CGTCCCTCTCCTGGCCTCGCCCCACCCCATAACGTGCCTCTCCTGGCCTCGCCCCGCCCCATCACGTGCCTCTCCTGGCCTCGCCCCGCCCCATCACGTGCCTCTCCTGGCCTCGCCCCGCCCCATCACGTGCCTCTCCTGGCCTCGCCCCGCCCCATCACGTGCCTCTCCTGGCCTCGCCCCGCCCCATCACGTGCCTCTTGACAAGTCACCTGCAACCAGCAGTTTCCTCAGGAGGTAAATGATTGTCACAGGCAAAGAGACCTTCCAGGGCCTTTGAAGAGACACAGCCTTACCCAATCTGAAGTTCTTTATTCTACTCAGTACCCTTGACAAATATGACCAATTTTGGGGAGCAGGCAGGAAATTTTATTCAAGGGTCAAAGAATGGAGAAGGGACGCTCATGTGACATCTAGGGTTTGGATTTTTTGGAGGACTGGGTGATGAGGGGGTATGGTACCATGCTATCATCAGAGCTTTCCATGGAGAAGAAAGGTTTCTAGAAATTGGATTCCACTTCATTTCTCCCCTAACTTGAGCATCATTGGGTCCCTCAAGGCACCTGTGAGTTTGGATTTTAGCGTTCTAATGAGATTATAAGGAGCCCAAGGTCATCTGGAGTGTCAACATGGCAGGTTCGAGACCAGCCTCAGAAATTTAGCGAGGATCTCAGCAAGCTAGCAAGACCCTGTTTCAAAATAAAAAATAAAATAGGGCTGGGGATATAACTCAGAGATAGACTGCCCCCAGGTTCAATCCCCAGTACCAAAAAAAAAAAGCCAAGAAGAAATTATTATTTAAAGGAACTGTAAAAAGAGTGAGTATGGAAGGTATGTGAGGAGGACATCAGTCTGGTGATCACACAACGTTTTATGTGGTCTTGTCATTCTGAGTCCTTAGGCCAGCATGGTCTCTATTATCCCATCAGTAGATAATTTTGGAAAGTACCCTAGCTTATAGGTTTCTTAGAATATCATATATCTTTTTGCTTAATGTATTTATTACATTATGAGCTAATTAATAGAGCACAAGGTAATTTTCATAAGTGGGTGAATTTCCAGTAACTCTAAAGTTTCCAGATTTCCCAGAAAGTTGGGAGTGGCAGGCCTGGGAGAACTCACCTGGGGAGTGGCAGGCCTGGAAAGGTATGGAAAACTGCAGATTAAAATTATATTTCCTTGTCCTTCCTTTTGTCTCTTTTCTGCCTATCTTTATTTCTTCTATCCTACCTCAGAAGTATGTGGTTATCAACAGCCATCTTTAACTTTTGCAAGCAAGTAGCATCTTTAAATGACCAGAGCTGATACTTATAGAGTGATGATCTTTCCTAGAAATAAATGTTACAGGGCCTTGCTGCCTGAGAGAAAGATTTCACACTGACTTCATGAAGAGGGCAATATAAAGAGATGTGTTTAGGGAAGTAGGGTGCAGTTTAAGAGAAGGCGTGGTAACAGGGTTACGTTTCAGCAAAAGTGTCTGGAACAGATCGCTTCCCAGAGTGGAAAATGGCGGCCAGTCTTCCACGTGGCAGGCTTTCTTTAGTCTGGAACCCTCCCTCTTCATGGTGCATTTGGGGAGGTCACTATCTCTTCCTGTGCAACAGCTTAGTACTTCTGTGTTTTTGTTTCATTTTGTTTGGTTTGGGCACTAGAGGATGAACCCTGAGGCATTCTACCTCCAAACTACACCTCCTCTTTTTTTTTTTTTTTTTGCGGTACCGGGGATTGAACCCAGGGGCTTTCTATCTCCGCGCTACACCCCCGGCCCTATTTTTTTATACTTTATTGAAACCGGGTCTCACGAAGTTGCAGAGGGCCTCACTAGGTAAAGAGAAAGAGACAGGGAGAGAGAGAGAGAGAGAGAGAGAGCTGAGGCTGGCTCCGAACCCGGATCCTCCGGTCTCCACCTCCCAAAGTACTGAGATTACAAGCGTGAGCCACCACACCCGGCTCTCCTCTTTATTTTGAAACAGGGTCTTGCCAGGTTACTAAGAGTCTTGCTAAATTGCTGAGGCTGTTCTTGAACCTGCAGTCCTCCTATCTCAGCCTCCCAAGTACCGGAATTACAGGCATGCACCACCATGTCCGGACTTTCTGCGTTGTTTTCACCAAGTTGGAAACTTTCCCATTGCTGCCTGAGTGAAACCTGGTGTGTGTGGGGGGAGGGTCTAAAGTGGCAATGTAAATGATACCGTAACTGCCACAGGCTATCTTTGGAGGCGTAAATTTAACCTGCTACTATCACTGTGGTTCTCTAACCACAGCCAGGCAGGGGGTCCCCTGTGTTTCCTTGCATGAGGGCCAGATTTTCCTCTCAGGTACATGCCAATCTTACCCTGACCTGC
Organism: Glis glis; assembly: GCA_004027185.1. Lineage (NCBI taxonomy): Eukaryota > Metazoa > Chordata > Mammalia > Rodentia > Gliridae > Glis > Glis glis. The sequence goes on from PVJS01036331.1 coordinate 2,346, forward strand.
TCATTTCTATCTAACAGTAGGACAACAGGCTATTACTAATTGTGGGGTTCAGGCTGTTGACAACAGCTACAAATAAAAGCAACAGCCAAGCCTCAAATGTTGCTATTGTTTACTGAGTTTGTAGTCAGAGGTTTTTATGAACTTCAAAAGTAGCCTGGTTAACCCTAGCGTCTTTGTAGGCCTGGGGCCCCTTAATCTGGTGACCCAGGACTACTAGAAAATGGACATGATCTAGAGATAGGAATCATAGATCTATATGTCATGTCAACGTCATATAGATGTCAACTCCACCTCTGGCTTCCCTTTTTAGGCTATACACTGGAAGACAGCTTCCCTACTCTGAACTCAACTTGGTGTCATGCATAAAGAAGTGACCAAGGAAACTTGCAGGAAAAGGCTGGCCCCAGCCCTGAGAGGCTGGTCTTACCTCACTAACCAACTCCTCAGAGAATGAGGGAGTGGAAGCCAAGAAGCCAGACACTTTCTCCTTGCTCTAGGTACCCCAAGTTCTAACTTTTCAGGGCATATTCTCTGTATACCTCACACACTCCACCCACTACTTACAGACACATATACAATCACCATATCCTGGCTCTAGAATAACCAGTTACAACCAACACTAACTTCTTGTGTGTGTGCCAGTCCTAACTGGATATTTGGCGTAATGTTGTCTCATAAAAGTGAGTTTTTAAAAATTGGAAATTCAGAATCAGATTTGTATATTATTAAAAGGAGGTATACATGTTTGCATGTATGTGTGCATGCGCACACGTGCGCACACATTATTTGCAGTGACCAGGAGGTGGTGGTAAAAATGTACAACCACAGAGCCAGGCGTGGTGGTGCACATTTGTAATCCCAGTACTTGGGAAGCTGAGACAGGAGGATCACAGGTTCACAGCCAGCCTCAGCTACTTAGTGAGGCCCTCCACAACTTAGTGAGACCCTGTTTCAAAATAAAGAATTTAAAATAGGGCTGAGGGTGTAGCTCGGTGGTAGAATGACCCTGGGTTCCATCCCCAATACTGCAAAAAAAAAAATGTCCAACCACACTTCTGGGGGCTACCATGACCTATGGCATCACGCATTGGGTCCAGCATTCAATCAGAGTGGGAGAAATACCTGCCCAGAAATAATGGAGTCAGATTAGTTAGTGGGGTGTGTGATCTAAGTTTAGTGCCATCCAAGACCACCAGCAAAGGAATACGCCAGTGTCCAGGCAGTTGGAAATCCCCTAGCCATTATGTTAGGGCCACACCTTCTCCAGTCTCTCCTCTTATGAGACCTGGAACCTCATCTCCAACAGGAACATCTATCTTTTTTGTGCGCGCGTGGTACTGGGAATTCACTAGGGGCATTCTACCTCTGAGCTACACCCCTAGCCCTATTTCATTTTTTATTTTGAAGCAGGGTCTCATTAAGTTGTGGAGGTGAGGCTGGCCACAAACCTGTGATCCTGCTGTCTCAGCCTCCCAAGTACTGGGATTACGGGTGTGCACCACCATGCCTGGCTAGGAACATACATCATCTTCTTCACCACCTTATACCCAATGACTGCCATCTGTCCTCCTATTCACATGTCAAGAAACTCCACCCCAGCACAGATTCAGTGCAGTGTTAGCCCTCATGGCTTAGGGCTGAGATATGCTAGCCCTTCTTAAGTGGCAGGTACCCTTTTGTGGAGAAACGTTAAGAAATTTACCTCAATTTTTATTGCCACAAGGGTAAACTTTTGTCATTTTTTAGAACATTCCCAAATAGGAAGTGAAAAGTTATATGAAACACAAATTTCTTTTCATTTACAAAGAGCTGTTTTCACAAAATATTTAGGTAATGAAAATTTTGATTTAGCACAAAATAGCTTTTGCTCTTACTTTTAAAAAATGCTTAATCCAAAGATTCCCAAATTTTCATAGCACTCTTAGTGTCCCATTAATCTTTTCTTAGCACCTCTAGGCCAAAAAAGGTGTTCTACTTACTAAGTAGTATAAGTAGTCTTCTACTTATTAAGTAGTTGGATCTAAACAACCTAACTAAATACCAAGAACCTATGTTTCTTTGAAAAATAACTTGAAATTTTCATTCTTAAATAATAACACTAATAATATTTGTGAGCCTTTTGGGCACACAAATTTCTCAAATCTTGGCCTCATATGCACATTGCCACCTTCATTTCCTATTCCACACTTACTTTTGATGGTAGCTATTTTTTCCTCAAAGCAACCAGCAGAAACCCAGATTTTGCAAAGACACGGCATCACCGATATAGCACTATCTAATAATGAAACTGAGAACTACCTCAAGCTAGTCATCCCTGCAATTTCTGACAATTGCTGTGTTTCCTCAAATATTTCAAATACTGTGTAGTAACCTTCTGAGTTCATTTCAGTGGCTCATGGTAGCTCAGCACACAGTTTGAGAATCATGAGTTTAAATTATAATGAAACATAATAACAGGAATAATAACATGAAACTGAAAAAAATGTACTAACCAGGAGTGTGTGCATGAGAGTACTTGCAGTTACCTTTACATTTACATCTTTTGGGCACCATGTTGATTATGTGGGTGATTCTTACACTCACAGCTGATGCACTCAGTAAAACTCCATCACCCCAGTACAGTATGCCCTGGCCATCAAACACTTTTTCTCTATACCATTTGTATATCTAAGGTATTTTTCCTCCTTGCAGGAAGCATCTTTTTAGGTCCCAGATTTCATTCTCTAACTCTCTCAGTTTGATTAAGGAGAAGAATATCAAAGAAAGATATCAGTTATTAGATATAGCATTACTCCTTGTGTATAACTTGAATGTGGGATTGTTTTGTCATTTGTGCCAACTAATTTTTTTTTCGGTACCGGGGATTGAACCCAGGGGCGTTCTACCTCTGCGCTACACCCCTGGCCCTATTTTTTATACTTTATTTTGAAACCGGGTCTCACGAAGTTGCGGAGGGCCTCACTAGGGAGAGAGAGAGAGAGAGAGAGAGAGAGAGACAGGGAGAGAGAGAGAGAGAGAGCGGAGGCTGGCCGCGAACCCGGATCCTCCGGTCTCTGCCTCCCAAAGTACTGGGATTACAAGCGTGCGCCACCACGCCCAGCTCTGTGCCAACTAATTTGAATTATCAAATAAAGACAATGTTATGTCAAGTTTAATTTTATAATTATAACAGATTATTTTGTAGAAAATCATGAGAATGAAATAAATATATGAATATATTTACCAATTATGAACTATGTACACCCCTGATTCATGTGCAGTTGAGTGATTTCAAAAGTCCTGTGCATAAAAAAGCAAAGATTACATTTGTTTTAAGCTACAACTCAGAGGATATCATGCAATAGCTCTTCATGCTATTATCATCCATATACTCAAAAATAATGTACTGCTCCTTTTTAGAAACCCCAAGTATATTTAAATTTAACGTGTATGCTTTATGACTGGATTATTTGTAGCAAATACAAAGCTAAGTCATGTGTAATTCAAACAGGGTCTAAGTTTCTTGTCTCTGAGTTGATGCAAACAATCACTACTGCATTTTAATGAATAAGACATTATACGACTGTGCTAAGCAGCTTATATTTCTTCTAGTGCTTTCAAATTATCTTTTGAAGCATTTTTAGTTGATGTAGCAACAGATTTTATATTTATAATTTCACTTGAACATGATTGTTTTTCTATTTACTTTCCAATATTACTCTAGCTCACTGATACTAATTCTTTGAGCAAGTAAATAATCCAATTATACAATTATCATTTTCAATGTGTAGAAAAATGTGGCAGGATTTAATTTGTCCTGTGCATGCAGTTATAAAATCTGACATCAGTAGAATCTGTATTTGTAAGCATTTTATAGAAGACAGACCAAGGAGTTTTTCTAACAGGATTTCCTCTCTGTAACCTCCTTTAAAGTCTTTGAGATTTTGTTCTGGGCTTATATTTTTGCCTCCAGAGCTCCCTACATGTTGAGCTTGTCTGTCTCGTACTTGTTAGGAACTAGAAGCCCCTCAGAGAGACTGTGCTGTAACAGAATGGAAACAAATATTAAGCTCAATCTTGTTTTACTTCTCCTTTTTTTGCATTTTTCTTTTTTTTTTTTGGTACTGGGGATTGAACCCAGGGGCGTTTTACCTCCGAGCTATACCCCCAGCCCTATTTTTTATCCTTTATTTTGAAACCAGGTCTCACAAAGTTGCGGAGGCCTCACTAAATAGCTGAGGCTGGCCGCGAACCCGAACCCTCCGGTCTCCACCTCCCAAGTACTGGGATTACAAGCGTGCACCACCACACCCGGCTTTTTGCATTTTTCATATATACATATACATACACTTTTATTGGTGCCCTATAGTCTCACATCATAATGTAGTTCAGAATGATAGGGACATGCATGCTAATAACACTTGATGAGAAGTGCAAGATGAAATTGGGAGATTCTCTAAGAACATTATCTTTCTTAAATAAAATGAAAACTATAAAGAGAGAGAAGGAAGGAAGAGAGAGGGGGAGGGGAGGAGAGGAGAGAGGGAGGGAGGGAGGGAGGCAGGCCTGCCTGCCTATACAATGCTCACCAGGGAAACGTATTGCAAGATATGCCTGCGTAGGTATAATTCTTAGAATAGTATCCAGAGTGTAGTAGTAAGTAGCACTATGTAAATGCTAATTACTATCACTATTTTTAATTGTTATTGCTGGCTGAGTTCTGCCTCCCTTCAATGCATGAAAGACCAAGATGACATGAATTAAGACGAATGAAAAATATCTGATTATTTCAAAATAGTATTTCTGCTATACAGATAATGATGGAAGGATGATAGATTACTTCAGGAAAGAAATTGTTCCCCTATACTCTCTCTCTAAAAACATCCTTATATTCCCTATATAAAGATCACTGTCTCTTCTAATAATGATTTTATAGGGGCTGAGGAAGAGCACACTTGTTCAGTTGATAGATCTGGATTCTACTTCAGAGGTGGGACCCAAGAAACAATCTTACTCTGAAGCCAGTTTTGTTATACAGCATCCATCCCTGATGCCACAAGAAGAGCATGAAGTGGGAAACAGATTCTTTCTTGCCCTGCTCCTTCCCACAGTCTTCCACTGTCATCCCCATCTAAAATATGTTCCTCATTCACCCTTCCTGTAGGTGCAAAGTCCTTCAAATACCTTCAAGATCAAAGGCACATGGTTAGGAATTACAAAAATACACAGGCCAGCTTTCCAGTATGAGAAGTCAGTCGCCCCATACTTATCCCCTGAATCGCTGCCTCACCCTCCTCTCCCTTTCCCATGAGATCAGGAGTACTGGCCAGCAAATCTTACTTGGGTAAAGCCTTCTTCTGCAAATCTGATTCCTATCAACCAGGATCCAGAGTAGAGAGAGTCAACAGTTGAGCCAGGCATAGTGGTGCATGCCTGCAATCCCAGTACTTGGGAGGCTGAGACAGGAGGATCACAGATTTGAGGACAGCCTCAACAATTTAGCAAGACCCTCAGCAACTTAGCAAGACACTGTTTCAAATTAAAAAATAAAATTGGCTGGGAGTGGGGGTGGCTGGGAGGTAGAATGCCTCTGGGTTCAATCTCTAAGAACATCATCAAAAAAAGAAAAAAGAATCAATAATTGGTAGTAATCATTTTAGTGGCTCACCTTGATTTGTCCTGGCTTGATTTTGATAGTGTAATGGCCAGTAGTGATAGAAAAATAACATGCTATTACTTTAGTAGGCAGGCCTAAAAGTCACAATGCTCTGGATCCCTTTCTTACAGCTCTTAGCAAAATATTTGTGTATCTTAGCAGTGATTGGCTTTGCCCATATTACTGTGAACAAAACAATATTGCCATATTATTGTCCATATTATTTTGTCCATAAATAGTAATGTCTAACCCAGCGAGTCTCAAAAGTTGGTCTTAAAAGCCTTTCATACTCTTAAAAATCACTACATACCCCCAAGATGTTTATGTAATTATTTATTGAGAAATTAAAATATAATTGTTATGAGACAATAATGCACAACTGTATAATTTATTAATCATTATAGCAATAATATCACTGTGCACTTAAGAAGAAAGGCTACAGGGAACTTTAGAAGTAGTCATACCTAAAAGCTTGAACATATCCCCCATCATGTACAAAAAAAGCTCTTGGTCTTTATTAGAAATCCACAATGATCAATATAAACCTTAAAATTGTTTTCATATATTCCCCTTTTCCTAATAAATCCTGAAGAAGTATGGAAGAAATTAAAATGTTGAGAACTTTCTAGAAAAGTTGCAAGCTTACTATCTTCGCTCATGAACAGTTTCTTCCAGAAGCTTGAAGGCTGCCTGTAAAATCTCTCCAAATCCAGTTTTATCTCAATTTGCTGATCTCCACCAAACCAGACACATTCTCTGAAAATCCTCATTTATATTCCATGCACCAATTCTCTAATAGAGACATGAACATTGTCCTGAATTTGAACCTTCTCCCAATATTTGCAGCAGCTAGAATAAGAATATCTGAAGACCCTTGTTTGATGGCTCACCCCCTTTTCCTCCCATGCATAGCTTCTTCTGGCAATATATGAGGACTCAAACATATACATATGCACACCCCACTCCATCTGGCTTACCTTCGTGCACACCTCTTCCCCTCGGGCCGACGGGAGTACACACCAGTAGCGTGGCTGTACTTAGGAAGACACCCAGGGAGAAGAGACCCATATTGGCTCTGGAAGGCTTGGGGCCATGTGGACAAGGAGTTCCAGAATAATCCAAGTATTAGTCAAGAGTAGAGGACATGGGCTGTGGGCAGGCACATATTCTGGTCCTATTGCCTCTTTATCCTGTTAGAAGAGCACAGAGGGGAGGACCAGAGAGGAGCTCCCCAAAACCTGCTTGCCCAGATTTAAGGATAATTCTGCTAAAAATCAATGTTTCTATTCTATGAATGACACAGTTGTTGTAGATGTACACTGCACAAGGATTATAAAAAACCTGGTAGAGATCCCCAAAGTAACCAAAACATCCTTAAAGTCCTTTTTACTTTTAAAGACCAGATTTGGGTAATTTTATTTCCCAACAAGCTAGTTAGTGGAAATTAGTTTCTCTCAAAATGTCCTTTGGTTTTTCTGGTATTCCCTCCAAAATCAATTTGTCACTGGAATCACACTCTGTCTCCAACTGGTCCATGTCCACCTCCCATAAAGCCACCAAGAGAGGGCACACTCTCCACAGTGTCCATCACTAGAATTCTAACATTTCACTACAGACATTCCTAACACTCCCAATCTTTGGATATCAGATTTGTTCTGGGTATCTTTTGGAAGGGAAAACAATGACATCCTGTTGAACTCTGTGACTCAGAGGGGGAAGCTAGGGATTGAACCCAGGGGCATTCTACCTCTCAGCTACAGCCTCAGCCCTATTTTTGTGTGTATGTGTGTGGGGGGGGTACTTGAGATTGAACCCCGGGGCATTCAACCTCTGAGCTATATCCCCAGCCCTATTTTTTTTATTTCAAAACAGAGTCTCACTAGGTTGATGAGAGTCTCACTCCTTGCTGAGGCTATCCTTGAACCTGTGATCCTCCTGTCTCAGCCTCCCAAATACTGAGGTTACAGGTGTGTGCCACCACATCCAAGTCCCTTATTTCCTTTGTAAAACAAAATGAATGGATGTAAGAAGATAAAATATATGAGGAATGAAGTAAATAGAAGAGGTATGATCTATTATGAAGGTATGAAGAAGTAGAGTTTGAAGCCTGGTTTTGGATAAACAAAACCATTTTAATAAATACTAACAATAAAAGTGGTGTCCAAAAACAGTCTTATGTGGCTTAACAACAGGATATGTTCTAAGGAAAGCATGTGGTTTCATCATTGTGCAAATATCATAGAGTGTGCTTACACAAACTAAGATGGCTATGGCATCACCAGGCAGCACAACATCACCGGACCATCGTCCTGTATGTGGTTTGTCTCTTGAGCTTGAAGGAGTAAGAAGAATCTCCAGATGGGCAGAGCCAGCTGATCAGTTGGCTCCTTCATGCTTCTGTCACCACAATAACTTCCAGGGATATAATCTTCCCGTCAAAAGCTCTGGCTCACATGTGGCCGACACCACCTGTGCCAGTCTGCTCCTTGGAAGTAGATGCTTAGGCAAGATTAGATGTACAAGAAATAGTCCCTGGAGGGAACACAGGTGAGGAAAAATACAGGGAGGAAATTGAAGGAGGCCAGAAGAGCCTCAGGTCTGAATCCTGTGAGAGAGCAGGTAGGAAAAAAGTAACTAGGAAAAGAGGGAGGGAGGGAACACACATAAACAGTGGTTAATTTCAGACTGCAGTAGCTGGGCAACCAGTCAGTTATACTCCTCAGAGCAGATCTGGAAGGTACAATTTTGTGGCCTCCATATCTTTCCGTCAGATCCCAGAAGCTAGGATTTTCCTTTGCTTTATGTTACACATATACTGTGTATGTTTGGACCCATAAAAGAAAACCGCAGCACTAGCTGATGATCTAAGCCAATTTTAAGCAAATGTGGTGCCTGGTGTTATATGTACTCTCTCCCACCTCCTCTCATACCAGACACCATTGTAGCACTCATCACAACAGAACAGAAAGTAACCTAAAAATTGTATTCAATACAGTGCTCTAAGCAGCCACTATCAGTCCAGTAGAGTTGTCATCCAAGCTATTTACCATCATGACTTTAATAGCTTCTCAGGAATTACCCTGCCAAAAGCCACATCCTCCTACCTGCTTACATTCTTATAATATTATCAGTGGAACCTGGCCATTTTTTATTCAATCTTATCTTCCCAGATAGATTCTCATATCCATATCCTGATTTTCATCTTCTCCTTGGGAAACTTCTTTCTTGTTACTCTCCTGAATATCCTGTCTTAGATTTAAAGAAAACCCACAGGTCTTCCATGCAGTAGGGAAGGAAAAACATCAATATTTTCCAAAAATTAAATAGATGAGACAGATACATTTGCTTCCAACCATAAAATGGCAAGTAGCTTACCAACACCAATCTCAATCACTTCTAGATGGATCTCTGACTTAGATTATGCAAGACCATTGCCTTCTCATATTTCCAATAATAAAAACAACTACATATAATAAAATAAAATAATATAATAAAATGTTATTAGTCTCCTTTATGGTAGGCTGAATGCTTTATATATAATGACCATTGATGGCCAATATCATAATTAAAGACATAAAATGTGTATAAAAGTTAGAATAGTAATCAACTGTGAATCACCAGTTTTGAATCACAGAAAACCAAATTATAGTAATGCTTAATTTTTAGTCCTTTGACAGGAGTCAAAAGTTCAACAGTATCAGTGCTGGTGAAATGACAAGTAGGTTTTAGCAGTTGATTATCTTTTAACAGAAAGGCAGCTTTTGTTATTAGAAAGGCAAGTCATTGTAAAGAGATCCACATACCTATAAATTCTAGAAAAGTCCTGGACATTAACATCTATTTATTTTATCTGAACTTACAGATTCCTTTAGAAGAAAATAGATGAAAACAATCAAGAAAAAGTAAAAGATTTTTTAACATTTCCATTAAGCTGTACAATCTACCTGATACTATATGTGAACATCAAAAAATTAAATCTTTCAATAGTTACTATACAACAAAAATGAAAGAAAAGTGAGTAAGAGCACATAAGAGTCAGAAAAATACTCTTTTAACCTTCCTTTAGATGTAGTAAAATCACTATTTTCCACACAAGGTGGAAAGAAAATCTAAAGCAAAAACTGCGGGTTCTGTAAAACATGCTGTGTGGGAAAACAGGTGCTGAGTGCATTTTTCAACAGAAAATACATTCTTGTATTCTCTCATGTGTTGAGATGCATATGTTTCTCAGTCTGGATATTGTCATTGTTATTTTTGTATTGTTTTTAATATGTTGAATCCTACAATAAGAAATAACACCTACATAATATCTCCCATCTAAATCTTTGCATTTTTAAAAATAATTTAGTTTTGTTTGAACAAGCGGTAGATTTTTGTGAACTACTTTGTAACTCTTGAAATATAAGCAGTGAATCTATTCAATATACCTTTCATCTTTATAATTATGCAACCAATTCCACAGAGGAAAAATACTAAGTTATTTCCATCCATTTCACTATTTTACTAAAGTTTCTTTTTGCCTGCTTTGAAAATATTTTTAGTGCTCACTTCAGCACATATACTAAAATTGGAATACAGAAAAGATTAACATGGCCCCTGCACAAGGATGACATGCAAATTCGTGAAGTGTTCCATATTTTTTGTGAAATTACTAGAAGAGGGCATAGGTTCAATACTCCAACTTATAGGCACAAGTAGAAACTTCCTCAATAAGAACCTCAAAGCTCAGGAAATTAAAACAAGAATTAATAAATGGAATGACATTAAACTATAAAGTTTCTCCTCATCAAAGGGAACCATCAAGAGTCTAAAGAGAGATCCTACAAAATGGGAGAACATCTTTGCCAGCTACTCCTCTGATAGAGGACTAATATCTAGAATATACAAAGTACTTAAAAGAATTAACACTAAAAAACAAATAACCCAATCAAGAAATGGGCAATTGAACTAAATAGACATTTCACAAAAGAAGACATACAAATGGCCAATAAATACATGAAAAAATGTTCAACATCATTAGCGATCAGGGAGATGCAAATAAAAACTACTGAGATTCTATCTAACCCCAATCAGAATGGCAATCATCAAGAAGTCAAACAACAATAAATGCTGGCAAGGATATGGGGAAATAAGAACTCTTCTACACTGTTGGTGGGATTGCAAATTAGTTCAGTCACTATGGAAATCAGCATGTAGATTCCTCAGAAAATTGGAAATGGATTCACCATATGATCCAGCTATTCCACTTCTGGGTATCTTTCCAAAGGGACTGAAATCAGAATATTTTAGTAATATATGCATATCCATGTTTATAGCAGCACAATTCACAATAGCCAAATTATGGAACCAACCTAGATATCCATCAACAGATGAACAGATTACAAAATTATGGGGTATACACACAATGGAATTCTACTCAGCAATAAAGAAGAACAAAATTATGTCATTTTCAGAAAAATGAATGGACCTGGAGAATATTACGTTAAGTGAAACTAGCCAGTCACAGAAAGTGAAGGGTCATATGTTTTCTTTCATATGTGAAAGCTAGGGAGAACCAGAGAGACTTCAGATAATGGAGGAAAAACTCCAATGGAGCCAGGGAGGTGGTCTAGGGGAAGGGGAGGAGGGGGAGAGGAAGAATCAATGAAGGAATCACTTCCATTGACATTATGTACATATGTGAGAATACCAACGCCAATAACAATATCCTGTACGGGGAAGGGGGAGACTGGGGAGGGAGCTGGGGAAAGCCCACCAAGTGCTGTGTGTATGTATGTCACTATCACTATGAACTGCATTATGATGTGAGACTATAGTGCACCAATAAAAGTATGAAAAAAATTCATGAAAATATTTTTATTATATTAGATTTCTTTCTCTAAGATTTTTAGAAAAGGATTTTGTTTCCTTTTAACCAATACACTTCAAGTTATTAGATTACTAATAACAAATTTTATCCATACACACACACATGTCTGTGGAACATAAATTCTGAACCTGTAGTAACTAGATTGATGTAGAGCTACATTACTTTCTTATAATTCCTTCATTGACCATAAAAAATGATTTTTGAAAATAGTTATATAACTACGGAGGAGTTGTTAATGTAAAAAACCCAGACATTTGACCACATCCCTTAAGTCATCTAGCAAACATATTTTTTTCCTGATAAGATTAAGAATCTCAATGGTCACTTCATATGAGTCTTTTTATCAGACATTGAAACCATGGGGCATAGGAGGTAGACCTTAGGGAATATAATTTCCAAAACAATTAAGCCTAAAGTAATGCTGAATCACCTCCTTCCTTTGATATGTCTCCCAAAGTGTTGCATTAAAAACAAAAGAGTAGATGAAAAATTTCCAGGCTGTTTCTTTATTATATTCTTATATCTTCCCTTCCAGAAAGATATCTCTGATCATGAATACATTTCACATCTATATTTATTCACAAAGGACCTGGAATTTGATTGGAGACTCTAAGTAACTCCTATGATAAAGGATGTGGTATAGACACATTTTATGATGACCAGCTTTCTAAGGATATTTATTACTATTAGACCAAAAAGGAGGTGGGGAGAGCAGCAAACTCTAACTTACTCCAGAGTTTTATAGCAGTCTTATACTTGCCCACTTACAAGGCCACACAGATCAGCATAAGTTCTTGAAAACCTCCAGCCACGTCTTTAAGTCTATAGTATCCAAGGGGACCCAAAAGAAACCTTGAAAGCTAAAAGTCAGAGAACCCCAGCCTTGAGATGGCAGAATAAAGACATCAGTGACTCTATCTCCCTCTGAAACCATCTGAAGGCAACAAAGAGAATAAGAAACAGAAATAGATGGAACAAAATATTTGAACGAGTTGCAGCAAAAATAGGACCAATGAACCAAAAGGTGCTGAGAAAAGATTCAGAAAGTCTACGTGAAAATACTGAAGGAAAAAGAAACAGGGAGAAACAAAAACAATGCACATCAGAAAAATTCCCCAGGGTACAGGGAAACATCCTGCCAAATCATTCTTTAGGAGATGTAAATATTAACAATGGCCTCTGTGAAGAAAGAATTCAAAGTATAGATAGAAGGACTCAAGAAAGAAATGGATTTCTTGGGTTTTATTTTTAATAGGCTGAAAAAGCTTGGGGGAAAATGGAAAGGAATTTAAAGCAACAAGATAGGAAAATATAATACAAAGTGAATTGATTTTTTTTTTGTGGTACTGGGGATGGAACCCAGGGGCATTCTACCTCCGAGCTACACCCCCAGCCCTATTTCTTATTCTCTATTTTGAAACAGGGTCTCACTAAGTTGCAGAGGGCCTCACTAAGTAGCTGAGGCTGGCCGCGAACCCAGATCCTCCAGCCTCAGCCTCCCAAGTACTGGAATTACAAGTGTGCACCACCACGCCCGGCAAGTGAATTGATTTAAATGGTTTGACAATGGAAAAGTTCAGATAGTCCAAAAATAGATCCATATGCATCAGTCACTTATTGTTCAAAGTAGTGGAGAAGATGGATGATTCACTAAATAGTATTGGAAAATAAGACATTCTAAAAATAATTTCAAGCCAGGCGTGGTGGCGCATGTTTGTAATCCCAGTACTTGGGAGGCTGAGACTGGAGGATCCGGGTTCACGGCCAGCCTCAGCTACTTAGTGAGGCCCTCCGCAACTTCGTGAGACTCGGTTTCAAAATAAAATATAAAAAATAGGGCCGGGGGTGTAGCGCGGAGGTAGAACGCCCCTGGGTTCAATCCCCGGTACCGAAAAAAAAAATAAATAAATAAATAAAAAATAAAAAATAAAAATAAAAATAATTTCAGCCAGGCGTGGTGGCACACGCTTGTAATCCCAGTACTTTGGGAGGCGGAGACCGGAGGATCCGGGTTCGCGGCCAACCTCAGCTCTCTCTGTCTCTCTGTCTCTCTCTCTCTCTCCTTAGTGAGGCCCTCCGCAACTTCCTGAGACCCGGTTTCAAAATAAAGTATAAAAAATAGGGCCGGGGGCGTAGCGCGGAGGTAGAACGCCCCTGCGTTCAATCCCCGGTACCGCAAAAATAAATAAATAAATAAATAAATAAATAAATAAATAAATACAAATAATTTCAAAGGAATGTAATATTCCAAATTCATAATCTATGTCACTAAACTTTAAAAATTTAGTTTTAGCACAACAAAAACATTTCCTCAATAAGCCATTTCACACAAGTAACCAATTCTAAAAGTCTTTTTGTTGTTTTTTGTTTTTGTTTTTGATTTTTTAGTGGGGATTGAACCCACTATGTGATCCTCCTGTCTCAGCCTCCAAGTACTGGGATTACAGGGGTGCTGCTGCCACACCCAGGTTAGAAAAGATATTTCCAACAAAATATATCCTCCAGTAGCTCTTACAAATCATTAAAAAAAATCAATAACCCAATAGGGGACAAATAACAAAAGTCGTGAATAGATAGTTCATTTAGAAATAAATATAAATATAATTTATACACATGAGGAATGCCTAAACTCAACCAAAATTAAAGAAATAAAATGTTTAAATAGACATCCATCTCTTTATTTCTTAGTTCAACCCTATTTGATAACACCTCATATCAGCAAGTATGTTTAGAAATATACTCCCTTATATATTGGTGTATATAAATTGAAACAATTTCTCTGGAGGACAAACTGATGATGTCTAGCACAATTTTAAATAAACATCTATAGACGAATTCTATTTCTAGAAATCTATCTTGTAGATAAGTACACCTATGTTTGCAAGGATATGGACCTGAGTATTCACTGCAAAAGTATTCACTGATTACAGAAAAAAAGCTTGGAAGAAATCTAAATGTCTACCAACCCAGAAATATGCAAACGTAAGTTTATATGCAAATGGTAGTAGTAATAGCGCTGTTCTGCATCTTGCTTTCTTTTTTAAAATATATCTTGGAAATTGTTCTTTTTCAGTAAAAATAGATCTATTTTATTCATTTAAATGTTATATAAGCTATCCTTCATATTTAATACTTCTCTTCTATATTTCTTGAGGTGTTCCATGGTCATATATCAAACTCCTCCATTACAAAAAGAAAAAAAAATCCTTCATTCATCCTTCTTCATCTAAAGCCCTTTGTCTCTCATCTCATGATTAAACTTTCACGAAGAGTTCACATACTTCCTCAATCATAACAAATTCTTTTTACATATTTTTAATATGTTTACTGGTGCGTTATAGTATGATAGTCTCACATCATAATGCAGTTCATAGTGATAGTGACATAAGTGCACACAGCACTTGGTGAGCTTTCCCCCGGCTCCCTCCCCATTCCCTCCGTATCCCATACAGGACTGAGATTGGCATTGGTATTCTCACATATGTACATAATGTCAAAAGAAGTGATTCCTTCATTGATTCTCCCTCTCCCCACTCCCCCTTCCCCTAGACCACCTCTCAGTCCTAAATTGCTAGTCCAGATAGCTGTTCAGCCTACTTTCCTGTCCTGTCTCCCTCAACCTCCTTATCCCAAGCTTCCAGGTGCTTTCTCATTTTACTTCCATTCTGCTCTGTCCTCAGGATCTAGGTCCACTCAGCATGCTTCACCCCCACTAGCACTCTTCATTCTGCCAACCCACAGGCACACCACCGAGTAGCAGTCAGTCTTGACGAGGAGCACACAGGACAGGCAAGAGGTATGCCTCGCAGCCTGGTGAGGATTTGACATTCACCAGCAGAAAGATTTATCTGGTAACTGAAACTGTATAAGGAGTTTAGTTCGCCAAAATATGAAACAAGAAAAACAGTCAGAGGACTGAACCTTGGGAAGTAAGTGCTTTTCGGGGATCAAGTAGAAGACAAACAGCCATTGTTCGTAAAACCATTCTCAGAAATGGTAAACAAGTCAGTGTCCAGAGGAGAATTCAATTCATCAAACATTTTAAGCACCTGCTACATGACTGATGAGGAATGCTTGTATTAGACATGGGAAGAATCAGTCATAGTCATTGGATGTAGGGTGTTTTGGGAAACAGACTCTGAGATGAAGATTTGTGTGGAGGTTTATTGGGAAGTTCTATTAAGAACACTATAAAAGAGAAAGGTAAATAAAGTGGGATACAGTTGCAGATGATTCTTTGGGGAGCTCTGAGGCTGAAATGATCCTTCAAAGATGTCCTAGATTGACGCAAGAAGACTAGGCCTTTCTACCCCCACATTGAGCAGTCGTTTGATGTGGGCAGTGGTCGGGATGAGGTGTATGTAACCCTGGAAGGTTTCATTGACTGAAGGCAATTTCCAGAAAGAGACTCAGCTGTGAGCCACAGCAGTCAACATCCTCAGCAGCTGCAAGAATAAATCCTTCAGTCCTTACGGGGTGTGTCTGAATAGTGTGCCACAGCATCCAAAAAAAGAAATGCTCCACGACACGCATTGTCAGTTGGGGAGGGAGGGCGGGAATTATTTGTTTGGTTGGTTGGTTGGTTTTTTATGGGGAAGAGCTAAATAGTTGAGATTTGGGGTTTGTTTTGTTTTCGTGGTATTGGGGATTAAACTCAGGGGTATTCTACCTCTGTGCTACACTCCCAGCCCTCTTGGGTTTTCATTTTGAAATAGGGTCTTGCTAAGTTGCTGAGGCCAGCCTTGAACCTTCAATCCTCCTGTCTCAGCCTCTCAAGTATTGGAATCACAGGCGTGTGCCACCATGCCCTCCTGAGATTTGTTTTTTAAACAGCTTTACTAAGATATAATTCACATACCATACAATTCACCCTTTTAAAGTATGAAAGAGATCCTGTTTCATAATTAAAAAGAAAATAAGGCTGGGGATGTAGCTCAGAGGCAGAATGCCCCTGAGTTCAATCTCCAATACCACAAAAATGGAGGGAGGGAGGGAGGGAGGGAGGGAGGGAGGAAGGAAGGAAGGAAGGAAGGGAGTTCAATATATTAACAGAGTTGTGCATCCATCACCATAATCAATTTTAAAACATCTGTATTATCCCAAAAAGAAACTCTAAGCCGGGCATGGTGGCGCATGCTTGTAATCCCAGTACTTTGGGAGACGGAGACCGGAGGATCCGGGTTCGTGGCCAGCCTCAGCTCTCTCTCTCTCTCTCTCTCTCTCTCTCTCTCCTTAGTGAGGCCCTCCGCAACCTCGTGAGACCCGGTTTCAAAATAAAGCATAAAAAATAGGGCCGGTGGCGTAGCGCGGAGGTAGAACGCCTCTGCGTTCAATCCCCGGTACCGCAAAAAAAAAAAAAAAGAAACTCTATACTCATTGGTTACTCTCCCAACCCCCTCATCTTCCCCAACCCTATGGAAACACTGCATTTTGTCTCTATTGACTTGGCAGTACTAGAACATTTTATATAAACAGAGTTGTACAATGTGTAGTTCTTTGTGTCTCTTCCATGTAACATAGTGTTTTCAAGGCTATGCTATAGCATGAATCAGTACTTCAATTCTTTTTATTGCCAATGCAGGATATCTATACATACCACTATATACATATACCATATATGTGTGTGTGTATGTGTATATATATATATATATATATATATATTTCAGTATAAAATGTAGTGTGTGTGTGTGAGTGTGTGTGTGTGTGTGTGTGTGTGTGTGTGTGTGAGTGTGTGTGTGTGTGTGTGTGTGTGTGTGTGTGTGTGTGTGTTTTCCAATCTCATTACCTTGGAGAGTAGAAACAGATAAGTGATTTGGAGATTAGAGCAGCATGCCCAATCCTCAAAGGAAATCATGGTATCATATAAAATAGCTGACTAGAGTGTGAAGTTAGTTGAGGTGGAAGCCCAGTACCAGATGTTGTGCTATGACTCAGGGACTGTTAAGGGGCTCTATATGGCCTCTCTGGATACCCCAGAACTTGGAGTTCTGTGGAAAATAGGACTTAATTCTAACTCCCATTTGATCATGGTACTGACACTGCTGACAAACTTCCTGACCACATCAAATCTGTGTAGCATATGGAGCAACCTTGGTGTAACATCTGGGGACCCTGATAAACACATTTGCAGGGACTGGAGATTAGAGTGAGGAGAAACAACTCACAGGCACTAGTAGCACAAGGTGAGATATGTGATTGGATGTGGCCATATTCTGAAGGATTTTGAAAAGTGGACCAAGCAGATAGGACTTCACTCAAGATTAACAGGCCACTGTATCTTAATAATCCTAAAGGTACTGTGATACCATGGTCACATTATGGAAACTGAATCCAACAGAATTAAATTCAAGTTTTGTTGCACTATTTCAAATTTAATTATTTACTCTTAAATGTTTAAAGTGACCATATCCATGCACATCTCCCACCCTGTTTATACTTGCTCTGTGTTCTTCAGTAACACCATAGCCTACCTAATTTAAAGAAAATCATCCTACTCTCATGCCCAAGAGAAAATCCCTCACTTAAAAAGCCTGGAAGCCGGGCGTGGTGGCGCACACTTGTAATCCCAGTACTTTGGGAGGCGGAGACCGGAGGATAAGGGTTCACGGCCAGCCTCAACTCTCTCTCTCTCTCTCTCTCTCTCTCTCTCTCTC
>PVJS01036332.1:0-20512 GCA_004027185.1 Glis glis
TCCTCAGAAAACTGGGAATGGATCCACCATATGATCTGGCTATACCACTACTGGGTATCATACCAAAGGGATTGAAACTAGAAAACAACAGTAATATATGCATACCCATGTTCATAGCAGCACAATTCACAGTGGCCAAATTATGGAACCAACCTAGATGTCCATCAACAGATGAATGGATTACAAAATTATGGGAAATTATGGGAATTCTACTCAGCAATAAAGAAGAACAAAATAACAGCATTTGCAAGAAAATGGAAAGATATGGAGAACATTATGTTAAGTGAGATTAGCCAATCACAAAAAATGAAGGGTCATATGTTTTCATTAATTAATGAAATTAATTAATGCGCAACTTAGGGAGTAGTGGGGACACAAAAGGGACTCCAATGACAATGGAGAACCCTCAGTGGTGCAAGGGAAGGGGAACAAAGGAAGGGGAAGGGCAAGAAAGTAGTGAATCTATGGAATTACTGTCATAAACAATGTGTATATATGACATTATACCAACATCATTCTCAGTGCTACATGTGGGGGGGGGAGGGACACCAAGAGCTGTGTGCATGTATGTTAACACCAAACTGATACTCATTGATGTGAGACTACAATGCACCAATAAAAACATAAAAAAACACACAAAAAAATAAAAAGTTTTGTTAAATTATATCATATTTAATTTATACAGAGTAAGCTAGAGAAAGAGATTTTAAGACTTTATGAGAGACATTACGTTAATCAGAAAAACCTAGGTTTGAATTCTGGTTCACTCAGCCATTTACTCGCCAATGGTCCTACAGGCAAGTTACTTAACCTGTCAACTCCAGTTTTCCTCAGATGTAAAAATGGAGATGATAATAGTATGCAAAGGATGTTTGTGAGGAATACAGCAAAGCTTGTAAGAATTTGACACTCTGTAGTCTCAGAAATAATAATTACCTTCTCCCTCTGCTTAGAAATCTATACTTCATTAAGTTGCAGCAGACAATAATGTCCTAGCGCAGTGAAGGAAATCACCATGAATTCTAAATCCATTTTTTATAAACTAGAATACTGTGGTATCCAGATTTTTTTTTTTTTTTGGGGGGCACTGGGGATTGAACCCAGGGGCATTCTACCTCTGAGCTACACCTCCAGCCCGATTTTTTATTCTTTATTTCAAAACAGGGTCTCACTAAGTTGTGGAGGGCCTTACTAAGTAGCTGAGGCTGGCCGCGAACCCGGATCTCAGCTTCCCAAGAACTGGGATTACAAGCGTGTGCCACCACGCCCGGCTGAGGTATGCAGAATTAACTGAAATAAACTAGACAATCAGTAGCCTGTTGGAACACTTCTTAATAGCACTTTACATAAAAACATGTAGCACTATGTAAGAATTTTACAAGACTTTAAAAGGAATGATAAATCAGTGTGCATTTTACCTGGCATATCTGCTTGATCAATTTGAGCCATCGTTATTAAATGCCTGTTGATCAGCTCCTAAGAAAAGGAAATAAGTATACTGATATCTAAGCACAGTTTCTGAAATCTAGACTCCTTAGTGTAACATAAATACTAATTTTTCTGGTATGTGTACTTTTTAACATTAATATCATGAAATAACAATTCTAAAGGTATTACAAGATCTAAATTCCAGTCCTAGATAGACCTACCCATAATTAAGGTTGAGTTTAAGGAGTTGTGCCATATCCCAAAGCATGTGACCAATTCTGTGGCTGAGAATTCAAGGTCTACTACTAAGCTGGTCAAAAACTCATTCTAAAATCATTACACTGGTACAACTTAACTGCTATGAAACAAAAATATTTCTAAGAAACTGAATATAAAATGAAATTCTAAATATCAAATAATATCTAGCTGTGTACCAAAAATAAAACACATAAGCTAGCTTATTTTATAAGACCTACTTTTAAAAAAAATTGCTCTCTCTTAAAATGAAGCTCATTTCTGTGTTTCTTAACTACTTATTCTGTCTATACCTAGTAGCAAAAATTGACTGATGGTTAGAAACTGTTTAAATTATATACATACTCCAAAAAGCCCTTTCAATACAAAAGAAGTACAGAAAGGTAGCCCCTTTAAATATACTGTTTTATATCCTAAAACAAAACTATTTTAAATATTATTAAAGTTTTCTTAAGTAAATATAAATGAAATGGATAAATTCTAAATTCTGTCTGCATTCGTACAGCATATGTGATTAAGCAGTCTGATGAGGAAAGAGGAGCTCTCCTCCCGGCATCACTAACGCGCAGGAGCACTCGCTGGCTCCAGGAACTCTGAACGCATACCTGCCGGAGCTCGTCAGCCATGAAGAAGGAAGGTGCGTTTGCTTTTGGCTGCATATAAGCAACGTGAGGTGCAGTTGGAGGATAAATATGATAGTTTGGAAATACCTAAAAAGGTAGGGAGGGGGAAATATAATCACCAATTTTTCTCAATTAATAAGCTTTATTTTTTTACATGACTGACAAATTCTGATATATTTTAAATCTTTAAATAATAGTGAATTAAACACCTCAGAGAACAGCTAATATCAGAATGCTTTCTAATGAGAAGGAAAACATTTTTTCGGATATGGTAACATTTACGCTCCAATGAGAAGGCAAAAGTAGTTCTTTGGAAGAAATATTATTTATGTGTTAGATATATAATATTAAGTAACATTATATATATATGGGGGGAGGGAGTGAGTGAGTTCACAGGCATTTTTTGAAGGCAGTTGGAAGAGAGGAAGAAGTCAAAAATTAAGGGTGTGTGGATACAATGAGATAATGAATTAACACTGCCCTGGATGCCCAAATTGCCTCTTCAAAGGCTTTGTGGACAACCTAACCCAAATATTATCTAGACACCTATTAAACAATTCAAACTTCCACGGTGAAGAGAACCGACTTACTCTAGTCAGCAGTGTAAGTGAACAGGAGGACGTGCCAATACCTCCACCTTCCAAGAAAACCGCAGCGAGTCACTAACTCTGCTCCCATCTTCCTTGTCCTTCATGTTTCTGGCTGGATTCATCTCACCACTCTCCTTTCT
Organism: Glis glis; assembly: GCA_004027185.1. Taxonomy (NCBI): domain Eukaryota; kingdom Metazoa; phylum Chordata; class Mammalia; order Rodentia; family Gliridae; genus Glis; species Glis glis. The sequence goes on from PVJS01036332.1 coordinate 3,037, forward strand.
TCTTTGTCCTTATCACATTTTTGGGGGGGACTTGGACTGAATCCAGGGTTGTTCTGCCACTGAGCTATATACCGCACTCCCCCACTTTATTTTTATTTTAAGACAGGGTCTCGCTAAGTTGCCCAGGCTGGCCTCCAACTTGCAGTGCTCCTATCTCAGCCTACAGCCTACAAGTCTCTGGGATTGCAGGTGTGCAACCACCTCGCTCGGTACCTCCTTGTCACTTTTCAACTGAAACTTTTTCTCTCTCTTTAAAAAGTGAAGTCAGCAAATGTTCTGTGTCACCCTCATATGATTTCCCCACTCTGGATCTCAACTGGAAAGTGGTTTTTGCAGTATCTGTGAGGTTTCCGTTAACCTGTATCCACAGGGAGAATCCTACACCTCCTTGTTCTTGCTTTGGTTCTCTTTTACCAGTTTTGCTTCACTACTTCAGGCTGCTACAAGCATATTTTAAGAGTGGCTTGGAGGGGGAGAAACATGTGCCATCCTAAATCTCTGTAAAAATAGCACAGAACCTCTGTATAGATTAAACCACATTTCTTCTTTCTACAAATATGCCAAAATACAAAAAAGTAAATAACTATAAAATACAATAAATTTTAAAAGGGTAAAACTCTGATAGAATCTTTACTTGAAAAGAACATGGAAAGTATCTACACCTCAGTTATTTGACCTTGTTTGAAGAACTGTTCTATGATAACGTTTGCAAGATTTCTCATTTAAAAAAAACTTTCAAAACTATTAGTCGTTTTTAAGCATTTCACGTGATTTACAACTACTTCTATATATATTTTCACATTTATTTCTCATAAGGTGGTTGGGAATTACTATTCTCATTGAACAACTGGGGAAACAGTCTTAGAAGCACAAAGATTCAAGAGTGTCAAACTATAGTAGAACTAGGCTCTTAAAAATAAAAACAAAAAGAAATCTGTTCTTTTTTCACTCAAATCATCTTTTGTTAAATGACTATGATTTAAACCAGTTTCCTTAATGGGCTTTGGCTTTCTTACTCACCAGCTCTTCAACTACTATTTTCTCTGAAGTAAAAACATCATAATTTTGAACATGGACAAAATAATGAAGCTAAAAGAGGGCCAGTTCATGCTGCAGGACGATGCTTCCCTCTCCTTCCTCCAATCCCTACCTCTCTGGCTTTCCTTGCCCTTCTTCCTACTTCTCTGGACTTGTTCCATGTCCCTCTCTCTTGACTTCACTAGTTCAATCTGAGAAGAAATGTTCCCTTCTGGCTATGTTCATCCTCTCTTGGTCTCTGTATTTTTGTTTCTTTCTGGGCCTCCGGCCCTCTGCCTGTGTGTTTCACGATTCTTCTCTCCGTCAGCAGTCCTCTGGCAGTTCTTTCCTTGTCCACACTCAGGACTCCCTTTGTTCTGAATATTCTCCCTTCTTAGCAATGACCCACACTGCAGGCTCTTATCACTACGTATGATTCCACTTTCCACACATCCAGCTGTTACGTTACTGTCTCATCTGAGGCAAGAGTTTATTATCAATTTGCTTTTTTTGTGTGGTACTGGGGATTAAACCCAGGGGTATTCTACCTCTGAGCTACACCCCCAGCCCCATTTTATTTTGCTAAATTGCTGAGGCTGATGGAGAACCTGTGATCCTCCTGTCTGAGCCTCTCTCAAGTACTGGGATTACAGGTGTGTGCCACCACTCCCAGCTTCAGTTTGCTTTCAATAACTACTGATGCCATCTACTTCCTTCAACTTCTTCCTACAGGGAAAACTACCTAACAAGTGTTGATACACAAAAGTTAGCAAACATCAACCTTAGTTAGCACAAATATCAGGTAATCCCATATGAAAAACATGCAGAACATCTCATATGCAAGTACTATAACAGAGCATGAATATAAACCAATTTCTGATTAAAACCGTATTTGTCTAAAGCAAGAGTTACTGGTAAGGCAGAACCAGATTAATTTGAAGAGTGAGTTAAAAAATGAAGTACTCTTTCAATTAATAATAAAAAGATCTAAAAGGGAGGTACACTTCCTCAGTAGTAAGAAGGAACTTCCCTAAGAGTACTGTAATTCCCTCTTTGATGCAGACATACCATTCCAGTCAAAGGTGCTGGAGTTGTGTCTGTATAGAAGTAAGTCGTCCCACCAACAGTTTCCTTCTGGATCACCTGACCAGAAGATGGAGTCTGAGAAACAGGAGTATTAACAGGTGTGGAGGCACTAGAAGGCACCATGTAACTTGCTGGATTTGGAGTGTGACTTCTTCTTCTGGGAGCAGGAGAAGTATGTGGAGTTATCTTGGGGGAATGAAGAGGGGAAGATCCAGCAGACAATGACATTCCTGAGGAAGATATAAGAAAGTTTCTTAGTGGAGCAATAATTGGTTTTAGAAAGAGAAAAAAATCTGGAAAATAAAATATAAACACTCATTTGGAAGAAACATCATCTTTAGCAAATCTGAAGTGCAAAGATAAATGACATAATTTTATCTTGTTTTTGTTTTAGGGAACACTGATTAAAGCAAATGCAAAGAAGTTTATTTACTCAAATGTAGTCATTTCCAAATAAATTAGCAATTTTATTACAAGAAGAGTCTTTTCTATATCAAAGTTTACATCAGAAACTTCAATGGTAAGAATCTCCAAAAAGTTAATAAATTAATTTAATGAAAAAGTGGGAAGAAATGACAGAATGGACTCTATAAAATTATGCCTTTTATAAAAGTCTTTTCTTTTTTTACTAAGAATCATTTAAAACTATTAACACAAGTGCCACATTACCCCCAAATATTATGGCATTAAAATTCAAATTATCTAGTAGATCTACTGACTATTTTTGCCAGAAACAATAAAATTTTTTGAAAATGAAAAAAAACGAACTTGAAAGAAATATGTGGTAGCTAAAACACTGCTTTTTTTTTTTTTTACAAATTTAAGCAATGTACTGTTTTGATGCCTTTTTGTCTTTAATTCTAACGAGGCATACACTAAAACAATTGAAAATTGCTGCAGAGGCATACTTTTTAAAATAAGGCCAACTGATACCAACACAGTCCACTGAAAGTTTTACTAAATCACAATCATTAAGAACCCATTATGAGCAGAGCACCCTCTATTTTTAATCTATTTTGGAGAAAGGGAAAGAACAAATGTCTTTACCCTTCAGGAGACTCCAAGCTAGCTGAGAAAACAAGACCAAAACACATGTAAAATACATTTAAAATGACTTAAGAAAACACTAAAATAGAAATATACTGCAAACTACAAGCATAAATGCAGATGAAATAAAAATTAATTAAAAGCAGGCAGAGTTTATAAAAGGTTTAATGGAGGTGACCAGTTCTGAGCAGAGAGTGAAAAGAATATCTAGAGCTACAATTACACTTCCTAAAAAATCACGCTTATCCAGGAACTGTTTTCTGGCTATTTGGGAAATGTCTAAAGAACTTCGCCACTGAAGTTATATGCCACACCTCACAATTCACAAAAAAAGTTACCAAAATGCCTCTGGTCGCAGGATTATGATTAATAGGGATTTTAATTTCAATTTCTAATAATTCATAAGAAATCAATGTTAATGCTTTAAGAAAACATGCAAGGGAAAATAAACAAGCTGAAAACAGACAACACTTATCTTTTCTCTGGCTAGTCCTTTGTACTTTCTAAAGAGCCTCAACATAATTATTTCATCTGATTTCCTGAGCAACTAAGTAGATAGGTAGGTGAGGTAGGTCAGGTTATAATTATCATGGCACAGATCAGAACTGAGACATGGGGAAGTTATGCTATTTAACAAACATGCACGTATGCACAAAGTCAACAGCAAAGCCAAGACTCACACTCCAATCTCTGAATTCCCAATCTAGTACTCCCTACTGCTGTGATGACATTAAAATAGGCCAGGAATTCTCAAATGTCTTCCAAGTAAGAGAAACTTTAAAAATCTGAAACCCTTAAAATATATATACTTATGAAGAAGTCGAGTTATCATACTGAGATATAAGCCTAATTTTTATTTTTAACTGTTCCAAAGCTGTTTTTATCTGCCTCTATACTATACATTTAAATGCAGGTTTATCAGTAGAGCAAAATTGTAAGGATTAGACTATTCAGTATACATACTCCCTGCTTATCTAATATGAAATACATTTCCATTTTCTCCTGAAGTTAGTCTCTTAAGTTATTCCAAGATAAAACTGGCAAAGTCTCTTAATACAAGTAAATTTGCTTACTACCTTTACATTAAGTAACAGCAAGTACAGCTATACTTCTTGAATATTTGCCCTGTGTCAGGCACTAATCTTAAGTGCTCCACATGTATCGGTCTACTTAATCCTCTCAACCACCCTGCGAGGTATACCATATTCATCTCATCAAGGAAGAAACTAACTTAAAGGCCAAAAGAACTATTTTAAGGGAAAATACAGATTGGTAAACAAGAGCATCAAGATTTAAACTCGGGTCTATTTGATTCCAAGGTCTGTGTGCTCAGTCAATATGCTCTAAAATTATCCAATTTCCTAAATCTTTTAAGAAAGAATAGAGAAAGACAGGATCCATAACACTGTTTAGTAGCTTTAGTGTGCCTACTGAAGCTATTTGGGGAGGGGAAGGTGCAGCTTGAGTGGTGGGAAACATTCTGACCCTACATTAGGTACTTAATTCAAACAAAAGGTAGAATCTCTCTAAATTTAAGGGAAATAGATTACCACAAGTAATCTACAGTCCAGTAAATTAGAGTTTTTGTTTGTTTGTGTCAGGGTCTCAAGATGTTGTCCACACTAGGCTCAAACTCCCGGGCTCAAGTAATCTTCCCATCTCATCCTCTGGAGTAGCTGGGACAGCAGGCATGCACCACCACACCTGGCTTTTTCTAAGGTCAATAAGAAGAAAACACATGGATGGTGTAATTTATATCATACTGCATCAACATTTCCCTTAAATTTTTCTAATTTTATAAAGTTATTTTAATACAAAGTCACAGCACTGAAACTGGAGTTCACATACCTGAGCTGAGGCTGACTGGAGTTATTTAAATACATTCCAAGTAAAATATGTTCAACGGTTAAGCATCACTATCCATAAGGATAAAAGGATATTTAAATTGCATACGAAGGTAGAAATGAAGTTAACCATTAAATAATTGGAATACCAAATCTTTCCACAAAAGGTATAGCTTTTTATTATCTCCATATTTAACAAATATGTTAAAGAGCTGAGTAAAATACCCACATATTTGCTTGGAGAAAGGCATTTTGCACTTAGTATTCTGATGATGATACATAACATACCCACTATTAAATGCTGACATACGACACTGAATTACAAATAGCACGAAGAAGTAGAGCCGCACGTGCGAGGTGTGGTGGTACACGCTTGTAATCCCAGTACTTTGGGAGACGGAGACCGGAGGATCCGGGTTCGCGGCCAGCCTCAGCGTGTGCTCGCTCTCTCTCTCTCTCTCTCTCTCTCTAGTGAGGCCCTCCGCAACTTTGTGAGACCCAGTTTCAAAATAAAGTATAAAAAAAATAGGGCCGGGGGTGTAGTGCGGAAGTAGAACGCCCCTGGGTTCAATCCCCGGTACCGCAAAAAAAAAAAAAAAAAAAAAAGTAGAGCCACACTACAGAAACAAGCACTTTTAAAAAAGGGTTCTGAACTAGAATGAACACATTCTACTCAAATCAAGGGTAGCTGATTCAAAATTAAGAATTCTTAATTAAAAATGACATCTTCCATTACCTACTATTCAATGTTTAGCCACAGGAATATTTTTCCTGAGTTTCAGAAATCCATTTGCTATAATAAAACTGAATGTTTTCTATTAATAATGATATACATCAAATATAATAGAAGTTTCTGCTTTTTCATGAGAAATTCCATCTCTCTCATATAAATACTCTCTTATAATTTCCCTGCATGAGAGGAGAAGAGCTACCAGTGGTGATTACAACACCCTGACATCACCTGACAATTAACAAAACACAAATCAAATATAGTAACACACAGAAGATCAGCATAAAAAACACTCTTGAAGAATAAAAATTTGTATTTAAAATATCCTGAGTTAGGAATATTTCACTTTTATGTTTTATGTTTTGTATGACTTTTAGTCATTTACTGCTAGAATGACAGTTGGGTGACATTGCATTTGATAACTGCAGTATAATTTAAGTGAATATGCAACCTGAGATTTTAAATCACATAAATTAATTGCTTTAGGACACTCGAAAATGTTTCTTAAAAGTACTAAAATCAATTAAGAGTGAGGAACAATATAAGAATATCCACTGGAGGTAGTGACCATGTAATTAAAATAAAGAAATGAGATATACAAAATTTCACAGTTAATTTATGAGGCAAAGTTTTTGGATGATATAATTCTATTTCTGGAAACCCCAAGAGAAAGAACAAAGACTTGTAAATAATGACAAAATTCATTAAATGATTACAAAATTAAAATATACAAATCAACACTCTTCCTAAACACATATAAATATTACTTCTGGAAAATGAGACACAGAAACCCTCCTTCAACCCCACCAATGTTATGAATATACAGAACTCTGAGATAAAATACAATACTGCAAATTAAAAAATACAGCTGAGATAAAAAAAAAACTTCAAGAGCAAAAAATGCAAAATTTAAAGCCGAGAGGTTTGAAAAAAATCATAACCTGAATCAGATACAGTTTCTACAAGCTAAGGTTTTAATACCCACAGGGGCATATGAAACGAAGCCTTGAGTCTATAAAATGTAGAGAATGGAACTAAAACCCCTGTGTAGAGTGAGGACTCTGGAAAAGCTGCACCACCCGTGAATGTAGGACCAAAAAATTTCTACCTATCAGAACCAAAAGAGAAGACTGTCTGTAGAGGAGAGCTAAAGAAAGAAGGCTGGGAGGTTGGGGTGTTTGAGGAAATGGAAAAGCTAATTAATTACTCTGATCATCACACACTGTATACATGTAATCAAATTATACTGTACCTCATAAATATGAAAAAATATTATGTCAGTTAAAAATTAAATAAGTGAGAGAAATAGCAATACATGCCTGTCCCTGACAGATATGGAAAATTCCCATGAGACTCCATGTTCTAAGAATCCCAATGAGAAATTGACATAGAATCCTACTAAGCTCTGGCAAAACCCTTACACACCAGGATGAAGCAACACTAAACTATTTTGATGAACACTTTCACTAACCCAGAGCATATAAAAACCCTCCCCAGAAAATAATACCACTTAAAAAAACTGAAAAATAAGAATCAGCATACACAATGTACTTGAGAATTAATGCCCTATGCACAAGGAACCTCAGATAACATAACAATGCAAGGTACTATAAAAGACATTTAGCGCTAAAATGATTAAGGGCATGAAAGAAATGACAAACATCTCAGACAAGATATTTGTTCTTTAAACAGAGCAAGCTAGGCTCTTTACGGGTGAAAAATCATGAGTATTAAAACTGAAGAGTTACCTGGTATAGTAGACACAATAAAAAATAAACAGTAAATCAGAAGAAGGAGCTGAGGAAACTGCCTAGAAATAAAACTTGGAAAAATATGAAAGAGTGATTAATCCAAGAGCAAAAAGAAAGCATACTGGAGAAGCAATATTCAAAGAGAAAAAACTGTGATTTTCAAGAATTAGTTCACCATAGAAACTCTCATTAATAAGTCCTGGGCAAGTGAGTTCTGAGCAGAATAGGCAAAAAATAACTCCCTTCTGATCAATTATGTGAAATTGACATGCTGAAGACAAAAAGAATAATCTTAATAGCTATCAGAAAAGAGACAAATAGTTAAAAAAAAACTACAAGAGATTGCATCAGCAACAAGAGACAGTAAGGAAAGAGGTAACATTCACCTTGAAATTTACACACACTCCATAAGAGAGAAAAATACAGACATTTGGGGGGTTTGTCACTCATGTCTACTTGGCGAAAAACAATCAAGTAATTAGTAAGAAGAAAATTCCCTCCCCAAAAAGCATAAAATATGAGAATGTGTGGGTAAATCTGAACAAACACTGATAGTAAAAAAGAACAATTAGTCTGAGATAGGTTAAAGTGCAAGTATATAGCTAAAATTCTAGACAACTACAATAATGAAAACAGGCAGAAAGGCCCAAAGTCATTAAAAAATCTTGCATTGGGGCTAGGGGTGTAGCTTACTGGTAGAGCACTTGCCTAGCATGTGTGAGGTGCCCTGGAGTTCAATCCCTAGCAATGTCCCCCACCAAAAAATTGAGTATTGATATTTTTACTGCCCATCTCTTCAAGCATACTTAATAAAGAATGCAAGGTAAAAATCTAGGGGTGACTATTACATAATATAAAAACTAAATATTTAATATCCAACACCTACTTCATACCACATACAAAAATTACTTCAAAATGCATCAAAAACCTAAAAGATAAAACTTTAAGAAAAAAGCATATGTATAAACTTTTGTGACCTTCAGTTGAGAAGTGCTTTAAGTTATGACACCTAAAGCATGAGTAACCAAAGGAAAAAATATTTAAATTGGGCTTCATCAGAACCCAAAATTTTATGAAGAGAACGCTTATAACTCAATGAACAAATCAATTAAAAACTGAGCAAACGATTTGAATAGAGATTTCTCTGAAAAAGCCATATAAATGGTGATAAACACATGAAAAGCTCAATATCATTAGTCATTACACATGAAAATCAAAACCACAATGATATACCACTTCATACCCACTAGGATGGCTACGATCCAAAACAAGGGTGATAACAAGCAGTGAGGAAATGGAGAAACCGGAACACTCACACTGCTGGCAGAATTATAAAATGGTACCATCACCTTGGAAAACAGTTTAGCAGTTCCTCAGAATGTTAAACAGAGTAACCATACAACCTGGAAATTCCATTAGTAGGCCTATTACCCAAGAGAAGTGAAAATATATGTCCACACAAAAAACTGTACATGAATGTTGACAGTAGCATTATTCATAATTGTCAAAAAGTGGAAACAACACAAATGTCTATCAACTGATAAATGGGTAAACAAAATATATTGTCCATATAGTGGAATACTGTTTACTCATAAAAGGGAAGAAAATAACACATGCTACAACATGGATGAACCGTAGAAAACATGAAGTGAAATAAGTTAAACACAAAAAGGCCACATATTGGGGTGGTACTGGGAATTGAACCCAGAGGCACTCTACCACTGAGCTACATCCCCAGCCTTTTTTATTTTAAAACAAGATCTTGCTAAGGTGCCACAGCTGGAGAAAGGCATTTTGCACTTGAACTTTCAATTCTCCTGCCTCAGTCTCCCTGCTAGCTGGTCTTACAGGTGTTCGCCCCAGTGCCTGGCTACTGAACTACATACTTTTAGAGGATAAATCTTATGAAATGAGAATCACATCTCAACAAAAATAATTCATATTCAAAAAATTGCTGGGGGAAGGAGAGTGAAGCCAAGAAAACTCCATTAACCCAATAAAAGGCAACAGGGGAATGATGAAATACAACATACACACACACACAGACACAATCCTTTTACAATAACTAGAATGAAAAGGTAAAATATTAAGCATAAACTTAATTAGAAATGAGTAGTTGAAGAAGAAAAACTGTCCTTATCATTGTTCTCTTCTCAGACTGGCATAGAGAAAAAATTTTAATTAGGTAATTATTAAAAGGGTAATTGACATATAAATACTGTCATACATTTTTGACATTTTATTAAAGACAATATAGCAATACCCTTAGCTAAAACATTTTTATTTTCATAATTGTGAACAATTTGAACAAAGAAAGTTGTAAATGAAAAATGAAAGCTGTGACCTCCATAAAAGTGTACATTTCTGTCTACCTCACTTTGTTGCCTAGTAGGAACCACTGAATAAATGCCTCATGAATGAATGTTAAGGTTATTTTCCATTCCAGGAAATAACAAAAACAATATTTTCTTTCATCACAGAATCAAAAATGGGTGTCCTCTTAGAAACAAATGCATCTAAGATCCCAGAGTATAGACGGTCCAAAGTTGAAAAACATTCCTTTTCAATTTAGGAACAAGACAAAAATGCCAACTCTGACCAGTTCTACATAACATCATACTAAGGGCCCTGCCTTCAACAGAATGAATGATTGCAAGGAAAGAAAGAAAACTATCACTTGGAGAAAATATAACTATCCAAATACAAGAATCTACAGAATGATAGAAATAAGAGTTTGCCAAGGTACAAAATTTCAAAAGTTAATCACATATCTACAAACTAGAAATAATCAATGAGAAAAAAATTTTAAAGATACCAATTATGATACCAGCAAATACTACACAGCATCTAAGAATCAATCTGATAAAATACATGTAAGACCTGAACACAGAAAATTTTAAAACTTCATGGAAAATTTTAACTTAATAGGTGAAAGACAACTTGGAATAAAAAAATAGGGGGACACAACCCATGTTCACAGACAGGCGGGAAATACTGTAAAGATGAGGATTCCCTTCAAATTCTCTGAAGAGTCTATATAGCTTCCCCAAGAACACTGCTGCTAGGTATATCATATATATCCTAAGCTGCTTTCTCTTGAAGTACATCACCAACAGTCCTCCTTGCCAACATCGAATTCTCCAAACTATGACCTTATAGTAAATTCTAATTCATTCTTATGAAATATCCTTTTGCTCAATATATGCTTGATACCCATATTTGAAAATGATTCCCATCATTTTGTTCTTTTTGACTTTTTGCTTCAAATATCACACATAATTCAACTGTTTAACTTATAGGGAAGAACTGTCCTTAATTCTCTCTATATTCCCATTGGCACAAGTAAATGGCATATCGTCAGCACAAAATAATTTTGTTCAAAAAAAAATGGATATAAAGGGGAAAATTTCTTCTTTTCTGGTACCAACAACCAAGATGCTAGATATATCACTGGCTGTTATCATCAGATTGTCAGAAGTGGCATGTGCCATTGCCAGAGTTCTGAGTGTAGCGAGCAGTGCAGAGTACAACACAAGTAACTGGTCAAGCTACGAAGCAGCACAGATGTCAGCCATCAATTTGAAAGCAAATGTGAAACACCCAGCATCCTAACAGAAAGAGGGGAATTTGAGAGAGTCTGGAGCAGAGGAGGTTCTGATAGGGAAATGTCTGGTTATTCTAATGTTACTCTTTCCAGTTCACTGCAGCCTGGATAAACCCAGAGTACACTAAAATTTTAACAAAATCCCAACACCAAATGAAATCCTCGATAATAAGTTATCATATCTGACCACACTGAAGAGAAGGGTTTAGATTAGAAACTGACAAAATATATCTCATCTTGAACAGACAAACTTCAACTTAGGACAAAAAGAGGAAGCACTATCGTTTTAACAAGAAGGCCAATATTTAGGGCTTTATCCAAGAGAACAATCATACTAAGGGATTTACATAATCATACTCACAAGTACAAAATACAAAGTTATTACTACAAATACACCACCCAAAGTAAATGGCAAATCCCAAACACAGACACTGTGTTTACATCCCTAAAATGATGCAACCTGTCAAAACAAATTCCCAAGACACTCTATGTAACTATACTGCGTGCAGGGAAGCATTCTATTGGAGAGAACTTCCTGCAGTCAGATATTAAAAAGTTACGGAATAATATCACAGAGCAGTCAACATTACCTTGTGCTGAGGACTGCCATAAAAGTAAAGTTACTCTATAATGCAACCCTTAAAGTTCCTCAGTAAACTAAGTAACAAAGATCCTTGACCAGAGGTCTCCAAGACCACCCCCATATTCAAAAATCTGCTAGAGTAAAATTTCAGCTATTACCATTAAATAAAAAAGATTCAGTAATATTATTAATTAAGGCCATATTTTAGCATTTGGCATACTAAAATTATGGAGTTCAAAAGTTTACTTATTTAAATATTCAAAGTATATGAAAAACCTCTCTTCTTAGTAAATATCTTGGACTTTTAAAGCAATCCTGAAGAAGATCAGCGAGGCTTTATTTGATGTGTTCATCATAAAAAGTTGCTTGAAATTTTCATAGCTTAAGACTTAATCTGCAACCACTGTCACAGAATGCTAGTTCTGGAAAGTATCCTAAAGAAATAACACCAAGAGTATCCAAGAACATATTTATATTTAAGATAGATGTGTATATGCACAAAGCACATACATGCACACTGCTCCTTTAAAAGGTGACACTTGCTGGGGATTTAGAACCATGATAGACCACTTGCCTAGCATGCGCAAGGCCTGGGCTCAATCCCTAGCACTACAGCAAAAAATAAATAAAAATTAAAAATTAAAAAAGAGAGAAGGGAACTTAAACAGTAATTCTATAATTCAACTTCCTAAGAGATAAAAACTGGTTTGTAAAGTCTGGCAAAAATTAAGGAAACCACTATCGATCAAATGAAGTTTACTAAAGTTCATTAATAAACTTTAAGAATAGTTTTAAGGGAAAAAACTTGTAAGTGATGCTACATGATGTGCAACTCAATTTTTTCCCACAAAACAGTTATTTGAGTCAGATAAGAAATACAGAAAAGCCATTTGAAGCCTTAATAACTTTACCTAAAATAAAATGGATTTCTTATAAGTTTATCTTTTGAGATAACCTTGAATATATAGCTGAACAGATTAAAGTTATTCGTTATTATCTTGGAATATTTAGATTTAAGATTCCTATATTTAGAAATCCTTAGTCAATATTTTCATTTCATAATAATCACCCCATTGAAAGTCACCCTTAAAATCATAATTATCATTTATAACAGAATTATAAATAAAAATCTAAGTTATAAATTTGCCAATAGCTTGAAAAGAACGTTTTAAAATTTCCAGTGTTTAAACCAGAAGTGGAGACCAAGCTTTTCCTCTCTTTTTGCAAATCATACAACTGTGGCTAAACATACTTCAGTGATTTGTTCAATTAGTAATGACAGAAATGAGCTTGAAATTCAGGTCCCTTGAGTGCCTAGTGTAGCATCCTCATATTACTGAATTTAACCTACACTCAAATCCCTTAATGGTTATGTAAAATAATGCTATTACAGTACAATGAAAAATTGATTAAATGCAAAAGAATTGTTAAAATTTCAAAAACATACCCTAAAATTTCAAAGTTGAAGGAGGCTGGTAGTACCAACTTCAACATTTACCTATTAAAGTTTCTGGCACTCTGAAATAAGCCTGAAAATTATAACATCAATCTGAAAGGTTTATGAACTATAAAAAGAAACATTCTACTATGAAGCTAAGTATAACTGCTACAGACAAGAGTGATTCAGAGGATCTTCAAATTTAAAGACTTGGATTAGAATTTTGTGTTTCTGAACAATCCTCACATATAGGTAAATGTTTAGATCTTTTCCTTTACTAAAATTTTTAAATTTATTAATTTTGAATTTTTATTCCCCCAAAGACTATTATTAATTTGATGGGATGTATTTTATAAGAAATGGCATCTAGCCGGGCGTGGTGGCACATGCTTGTAATCCCAGTACTTGGGAGGCTGAGACCGTAGGATCAGGGTTCATGGCCAGCCTCAGCTACTGAGTGAGGCCTCCGCAATTTAGAGAGACCCTGTTTCAAAATAAAGAATAAAAAATAGGGCTGGGGGTGTAGGTCAGACGTAAAATGCTCCTAGGTTCAATCCCCCATACCACAAAAAAAAAAAAAGAAATGGCATCTTAGAATCCAGGAATATGATAAACTCTGATTATAGCATTGCTCACTTTTCTGCCCAAGGGAAGTAACTAACTGCAATAATCCTTCGAGATCTCGCCATCGAGTTAAAATTTCAAAGAGTCAGTACTTTATATTGACTGTTTTAACTGGGAACATTTTGCCATCCCTTTTAAGTCACAAGATGGGGTGGGGAAAAATAAAATTTATAAGTGGAAACAAATGGAGATAAAACTGGGACAAGCATTATGCAGGCACAGGTATGTTTTAATTGTGGATCTAATCCTAAACAGATTGTACAAAATAAAACAAATCACCCCATCAGTTAAGAATATGAACAAGGCCGAGCGTGGTGGCACACGCTTGTAATCCCAGTAGTTGGGAGGCTGAGACCGGAGGATCACAGGTTCACAGCCAGCCTCAGCTACTTAGTGAGGCCCTCCACAATTTAGTGAAACCCTGTTTCAAAACAAAGAATAAAAAAAATAGGGCTGGGGGTGTAGCTTGGAGGTAGAATCCCCAGTACCGCAAAAAAAAGAATATGAACAAAATGAGAAAGTAAAGTCTAATACTTGCCTTTACTTTGTTCCCCATAATTTCGTTGTTCAATCAAATTCAGCTTTGCAAATAAATCTTAAAACTGACTAAAAGTGTTCTTAAGAGTATCATGCTTAAGAAGGTCATAATAATCATTCCAACTAATGAACCCAAAATTGAACTGTATATAAGCTCATCTATCTAAAGCCCAATTTTTGAAACTGCCACATAGGTTCTTTTATTGGCTAGGTAAAATTCCCTTAATTTCTATATATTTTAAATCATACTACCTTTCAAATAACTAAAATAAAATTACTACATTTATTCCACAGCCTGTTTTCACAAATCTTCAAAAAGTTAATCCCAAAGTATCCCTACATAATATATTATGGCCTAAAAACTTAAGGTATGAGGATTTTTTCCTTCTGTAGCATTTTTAAATCTTTCATGTTTCAGATTAAAAATCCATTTAATTAAACATTATAATTAATCTCATTTCCTCAAAGATTTAACAAAAAAATACTATAAGGTTTTAGGTAAAAATTATTAGTACCAGCCGGGCGTGGTGGTGCACGCTTGTAATTCCAGTACTTGAGAGACAGAAGGATCGCAGGTTTGCGGCCAGCCTCAGATACTTAGAGAGGCCCTCCACAACTTAGACCCTGTTTCAAAATAAAGAATAAAAAAATAGGGCTGGGGATATAGCTTGGAGGTAGAATGCCCCTGGGTTCCATCCCCAGTACCACACACACACAAAAAAAATATTAGTACCTTTTTAATCCTTGGTAATTATTATCAAAAAGCACATTAAAATATTAGCCATAAGCTGATATATAAATTATCACTGATCTAGTAAAGTATTTATTAATCAAATTAAGTCCCACTTAATCCTAAAAGTTTCAAGCCACAAATGCATACTACCTTTGCAAAGATTAAATAACCCAAATGCCAAAATGGTTTACTAGGGAGAAATGTTTATATCCCCATGTGAAAAAAGGGTAACTTGGATTTAAAAGTAAACTGCAAAAATCCTAAGCTGACCTCTCAGGACATACACATTCTTGCTGGCAACAAATAGCAGTAAAATTTCTGCACTTTAAAGAATTGTTCCATGACGTTTGGTGATAAGATGAAAACAGAGTCAATAGGAATATTGATGTTAATTGCCAGAACTGATTCCTTTACAACCCTGTTTTCACAACAGCAACCCCTTATGCTTAGGGGAATTAAAAGTTGCTGAACTCAACAATCCCTTCGGTTAAACAAACAGACCCCTCATAGAGCTGTCCAACGCTGCCCAAACTATCCATCCTTTAGTCGAATCAGTCAGTTTCATGAATTGTAGGATTTATCTTCAAGTCCAGTGCTGACTCAGAGGGTAGCTTGTTCCCTAGAGAAAACAACCAACAAAAATCAGAACAGCTACTGCTCATAAGCTCTTTCAACACCCAAGTGGAAAGAACAAACTTATTGGGTCCAAAAAAATAGTTCAACTTCAACTACAGAAGTAGCCAATAAACCAATGGCATCTGTATGCCACAGGAGTTCTTGGTTAAATCTTTTACTCAGTTATAGCAAAAATGTTAAATAGCCAACAAAGTTTATGAGAAAAGCTATCACACAAATCATATGACTTCTCCATGAAAAAGAAATATGCAGGGAGTATAAATGGCAAGTATTCCAATGGCCAAAGATGATTTTAATTTTGCTTTGTCTATCTTTGAAAAGCTGCTTTCTAGTGCATGTTAGGACGGGAGGATTGAAGTCCCCACCCAGAAGCAGTTAGCATATTTAGAATAGTTTTGTTTAATGTCATACATAATAAACTAGTGAAGCATTACATAATTGCTTAAATGCAAGGTTCTCATTCAGTACTTAAGAGAAAATATTCTGAATTGAAGGCTAAAAAGAATAACCTTCTGTTTCAAAATCTAAAATAGCAATTTGCCTTCCTTAGCATGTCTACAACCAAAAAAGAAAAATATATATATATATCAACTTGCACAGCCTTTGAGCTTCAAAGTACACCATAACAAAACAAGGGAGCCTTTCCATTTCATGAGTTGGTGGCTTGTGTTTAAATACGCTATTATGGATTAAAGAGGTAGAAAAAAAAAACTTAAGGGAACCGAAGAGCTTAAGCTAATTTCAAAACACTAAAATGCTATTTTGTCCTTTCACTAAAGGTTTTTATACATTACTCAAGACTGTCCAGACAGAATCATGGTAACCAATACAACTTTTCATTTCTAAAAAAGTTACTAAAGATAAAAATAAAAATTTATTGCTATTAATTAAAGCCTGAAAGTATACCCTAGTCAAAAATTTCCTTTTAATTTCCAAGTTCTAATATGGAAAATTCTTGCAATGCAGTTAATAATCTTAGTGCCTTGAGGTTCAGATATGTGGAGGACTATACAGCAGTGAAAACACATTGCCTTGAAAAGTATACTCATTTGAATATAGGCATCTGACATTTTAATGATTAATGGGTTTTTTGTTTGTTTCTTTTTTAAAATGCCTTACAGATTCCTCATTTTCCCAGCCTTTCTCAACTGGGGTGACAGGGGAAATAAGACCTAAACAGCTAAGACACCCATTGTATGAAATGAATGGTAGCTGGTACATACCATCCTTGGGAGAATGACAAAACTGTCACTCATATAAATTTCTGTACTAGAGCCGGGCGTGGTGGCGCACACTTGTAATCCCAGTACTTTGGGAGGCGGAGACCGGAGGATCCGGTTCGCCGCCAGCCTTAGCTTGTGCGCGCGCGTGCGAGCGTTTATGCTCTCTCTTTCTCTCTCCCTCCCTGTCTCTCTCCCTCTCTCTCTCCCTCTACTTAGTGAGGCCCTCCGCAACTTCGGGAGACCCGGTTTCAAAATAAAGTATAAAAAATAGGGCCGGGGGCGTAGCGCGGAGGTAGAACGCCCCTGCGTTCAATCCCCGGTACCGCAAATAAATAAATAAATGAATAAATAAATAAATAAATATTAAAAAAAAATTCTGTACTAGAGCCGGGCATGGTGGCGCATGCTTGTAATCCCAGTACTTGGGAGGCTGAGACAGGAGGATCGCAGGTTTGCAGACAGCCTCAGCTACTTAGTGAGGCCCTCTGCAACTTAGTGAGACCTTGTTTCAAAATAAAGAATAAAATAGGGCTGGGGGTGTAGTTCGGAGGTAGAATGTCCCTGAGTTCAATCCCAGTATCTCACACACACACACACACACACACACACACACACACACACGT
>PVJS01036333.1:0-20514 GCA_004027185.1 Glis glis
CAAAAAAAAAAAAAAAAAAAAAGACTAGGAATGGAACTACCAAAGATATTCTTTTAAGGAAGTCAGAGAAATTCCTTGTTTGCTGCTTGTGGGTTTCTGTAAGAACATGCTACTTTTCTTCTTGTAATTCTCCAATGCAGTTGTAAACTACTAATCCACCACCTGACTATCCTTGCATTCTTATGCTTTTTACACTATGTTTTGGAAACCACAACTCATTTTGCTAAAGTTGTACCTTCAGTAGGCACTTTATTCCACACGACAATGGGGGGGGCGACTAAATTAGCTTTTTTACTACTGGTGACCTTGCTCTACTGTTATTTAACCCTTCTGGCAATCAGGTCCTCACTTCTTTTAAGAAAACTCAGATTCTAGTTTTTGAGTTATTTCAGTTATTCTTGATAAGAAATTCAGTATTAGCCAAGGGTTCGTTTTCTGATAACAGAAACTACTTCAGCTACTTTAAGCACAAGGAAATTAGATAAAAAGAATTATATGCTTACAAAATGTTGGAATTTTAGGGGGAGTAAGAACAATATTGGGCATCCAGGGAGACTCCCAGAATAATGTTGCAGAACAATTCTGCCAAGGAAATCACAAACTTTGCTACAATCAAGAGACTGGAAAATCAAGAATCTATCGCCAACACTAGAAACTCAGAGCCATACCACACCTACTAGATCTGACCCAGAAAGAATGAAGTGATCACAACTTCTCTCCCACTTAGAGTAGTACCAAATTCAAGTGTCATGCTGGTTTATCTAATAGAGAACGCCTAAACTACATCTGGAATTCTAGATACAAGGAAATGTAGGAAATGTGGTTTTAACTCTCTGGCCTCTAGAATGAAAACTTTATGTAAATATCACAGTTGTAAATTCATGGTAAACTCTCAAAGAGTGTTTATTTTTATTTTTACAAAGAAAGTATATCATAGGTCATTTGAGTGCACTGAACTGGTTAGAATAGGCTTGTGCCTTGGGTTCTTTTTATTTGTGGTCCTTGCTAGCAGAGAATGATTTTTATGTACATGAATTTTATTTCCAATTGCCCTGTTGGCATGTGTCTAAAGATTTTTGCACCTAATCCATTCACCTTACTGTAATTCTCATGTAGCTCCCTATAGTCAATGGTTGAGTTATTTTATGAATTATTAAAATAAATTGTACAATTTTTATGCCTCTTTCATTTGTTGAACCCATTTTAGCATTTTGCAGATAATTAGAAGACCCTAAGTGTATAGTGAATAAGAAGATGCATTGTTCTTTTATGTCCTTTTATAATATACTCAAAGTATCTTAAGTTTCATGTTATCTCTGGAAAGTCACAGCTTCCTACGTACTGCTTGATTTCATAAAGATTGTCTTATTATTAAAGAATGAGAGGGTATAAACAGTGTTGAGATCCATAGACACTTATCTAATAATGAAAACTCATATGTTGATTGTAAATGGTAAACCATAACTCTCAAATGGTGATAAAAATATTGACAAAGCTGTACTGAAGTGAAAGAAGAGGTAGTTTGACTTTCCATAGAAGGTTAAGGCTAGAAGGGATCTTAGATCTAGTATAACCTCATTTCAGACCTAGGGGACTGTGAAACCCAGTTGAAGTGAATTGTCCAGGGTCATACAGTTGGTTAGATATCAGATCAAATTGAGAAATCATTCCTGTTGAAGTCCAGTTCGGTCCAAAACTCTAGTCACTATAAACACCTTCCCCTTTTAACATTGTCAGTGTTCACTACCTTTCTGCCCTTTATCCCATGTTTCTTCCAGAGTACTAAGCAAATCAAAATGTTCAAATTAGTTTCAATATTGAAATATTTTGATGCTGTTTCAAATGAAGGTTTTAAAGAAGACTTGTAAACATTGTTTGCAGAGGAGTTTTCCCTACAGTGGCAGTGTATCAACACTTTTTAATTTTTTATTCTTTTTATATTGTCCAATAGCTCCTTTTTCATATTCATTGGAGTGGAGCAGAGGTGGCATCTGGTGATTAATTAGTTCAAATATGTTAGTTTCCCAAGGGTAGCCTGTTAGATACTTTCCAGGTCATTTAAAAAAGAAATCTATTGCTTATGTTTACAGGTGGTGGCACACTGAATTTAGATTGGTAGTAAGGCACACAATGTATTTGCTACATCTGCATCTGCAAGTCTCCTCACTACTACTCTGTTACAATAATCTCCAGCAACAATTCACTTTTACATTTCATAACAGGTTTATGAGCACTTGTCTCTGATTCTATATTCTGTTAGTCATTCTTTGAATTTATTATTTTTTATTTTGGTGGGGTGTACTGGGGAAGTTCTATCACTGAACTACACTCCCAGCCCTTTTTTTTTTTTTGCGGTACCAGGGATTGAATGCAGGGGCGTTCTACCTTTGTGCTACGCCCCCGGCCCTATTTTTTATACTTTATTTTGAAACCAGGTTTCACGAAGTTGTGGAGAGCCTCACTAAGGAGAGAAAGAGAGAGAGAGACAGGGAGAGAGAGAGCGAGAGAGCTGAGGCTGGCCGCGAATCTAGATCCTCCGGTCTCCGCCTCCCAAAGTACGGGATTACAAGCGTGCGCCACCACGCCCGGCTTACTCACAGCCCTTTTTATATTTTATTTTGAGACAGCATCTCACTAAGTTTCTGAGGCTGGCCTCAAATTTGTGATCTTTCTGTCTCAGCCTCTCAAGTAACTGGGATTACAGGTACACCCCACTGTGCCTGGCTTTTTTTACATTTTTATGTTTTACCCTGCATCATTTGGGTAAAATATAATGTTTTAGCCCAAAGTTTCTGAAGAATTAATTCTTTCCTGATTCCTGAATATTTTTAAGTTAATTGGGTGAATTATGTAAATGGTAGGCACTAATCTTATATACAACTGTGGACACAATTAGATCAAAGTCATCAGTTTAATCCATGAAGTCATCCCCCCCATGTTGGCATTAACTTACATGATAAGTGTACATTATCCTTTAAAATATTAGTATGCTATTTTTGTTTTTGTTTTGGTGTTGGGGATTAAACGCAGAGTCATTCCATCTCCAAGCTAAAATTCCAGCCCTTTTTTATTTTTTATTTTGAAACAAGGTTTAAGTTGCTGAGAATCTACTAAGTTGCTTAAGTTGCTGAGTGTCTCACTAAGTTGCTGAGGCTGGCCTCAAACCTGTGATCCTCTGGTCTTAGCCTCCCAAGTATTGGGATTACAAACATGTACCACCATGCCTAGCTGTTATCTTGTTTTTCATGTTTGAAAATTACTGCTTGATCTTGGTACTGAAATAGTAGTCTATACAACATTCAGTGAAGCTTAGAGATTGTTGGCTGGAATCTTGATAGAAAGTTAGGGAGCACTTTATGTGAATGGACTCAGAGCCCTGGGTGAAGATATTAGCAAATGTTTTTCATAGCAGATTTGGCCTTTTCTAGGTTTTAGAGCCATTAAAACCTAGGGGCAAAATTTTACTTGCCTTAATAAAGCAGGAGCCAGTATTAAGTCTAGTCATTAAGAGACACTATTATAGATGCTGAGAGCTCTACCTTGTAGGGTCCAGTAGTCAGGACAACACATTTTCCTTAAGCACCTGCCATATGACTAATGTCATACAGGGTGCTCCAGGGAACCAAGAGAAGTAGAAATGGGCAAGACCGTGATGACCTGCCAGGGAAAGACAAGCACTCTTATTAACTGTTTTTCCTCAGCTATAGGGAAGAATGAATTTGAAGTGTTGAACTGTAAGATACACCCTGAACAATTATGAATGCTAATGTTCTGGTTCTCAAAGGGCTCAGAATATGGCTATTAGTGAAAGCAAAATTATACCTTTATCATTTTTCCCTTTTTATTACTACCTAAAAGAGATCTCATGGGTGGAATGTCACCTTTAATCCTTTCCTGTGTCTATTATACATTTATTGAACTTCTTTAATTGTAATCTTGAAAGTGTCAAGTAAATAGATTAAAGACTGCCAATATTAATTTTTAAGTGTATCACTGTTTCTAAACCCGTGAGCAGTTTATCTTCCTTCTTCCTTCTAAAACAAAGGCAATGACTCAGTGTTTTAATTTGGTTTTCTTTTTTCATTTTAAATTTGATTCACTATTGTAAACACAGTACAAATTTATTTCATAAAAATCTCTTACACTGAAAAATGAATAGAAAGCTGTTGAAACTATTTTTATGGTCTATTTTTAACCTAGATATGCAATCTTCATAGTTAATGCTTGGATCTCTGGGTTGAGAAAATTTGGAAAATTTGTCCAAAATTTACAATTCCCCCCTCATTCCTCACAGTCATAATAATTACCACAGGCTCTTTTAAGAACCATCAATCTGCATTCAGCTCTGTGCTGTCCATTTCAACTGCTTATTTATATACTAATACCTTCTCTTCCTCCCAGAAGAACACTATCTCAAGTCATAGAACTGTAATAAATTAACTGCCCTACTAACTCCCTATAAGCTGCAATGTTGTAACTGACTCTTTTTTTTTTTTTGTTTCTGTTCTCTGTCTTTTAGTAGACGTGGGGAAGTTTTCACTAGAAGGCTGAGAAAACTCTCCAGTAGTTGACTGATATTCAGTCCTCAGGTCCCGCCTATAGCCATCCTTCCACTCTGTTTCTGACAGTCTCCCACTTAGAACTTCAGTTAGGATCACTAACCAACCCACCAATTCCATTAAATCATGCAGGAGAAATACTCTTTTGTCCTTAGAGTAGCCAACAAAAAACCAATCGAGAGGCAATTGTAGAAGTTCCCGACTTATGCTGGCTCCTAACGGGCCCCTGCATCATGGTGAATATTTAACTGATTTGGCTAAACTAAGGTTTGTGCTCTGAAAGTGGCACCTTGTGTCAGGTTAAATGGCAAAAAAAGTTACTTGTGATTCCAAGGAGGTGCTTCTGTGGCTGGTCAATAATAATGTTTCTAAATTACTGTGCAAGGGGTCCAGACATCATAGCTGCTGAGTCCACATCTAGTTCTTGCAGTTACTTTATTCACTCAGAAGTTAATTGATAAGTGTGATAAATATCGTGAATTGGTACATGGATCTTCAGGGGAATTGTTCCCAGAAATAAATTGATTTTAGGCCTATTAATGTAGAGCCAGACTAAGCTACCACCCTCACTGACTTCTCACCTGAATTCCGCAATCACCATGTTGCACTGCTTTCATTCTCTCTTACAAACCAGGGTGACATTTCTTTTTTAAATTAAATTTTATATTTAATATACTTTTATTGGTGCATTGTAATTATACATTATAATAAGCTTCAGAGTGACACATACATGCATAGAGCACTTGGCGTGTTTCCCTTTGAATTCCACTCCACTCCCTCTCTTTCCCCATATGTTATTGAGATTGGTATTGATAATTTTGTATATGTATATAGCATTATTTAAACTGTTGCCTTCATCAAGTCACCTCCCACCCTCCCTCCCTTAAACCCCCTTCATGGCTCCACTGGAGTCTCTCCTCCTTTATCTGAAGTCTCTCTTGTATTCCAATTTCTTTCTAGCTTCCACATATAAGAAGAAACATAGGACTCTTCACTCTCTTTGACTGGCTAATCTCACTTAGCATAATGTTCTCTAGTTCCATCCATTTTCCTGCAAACGATATAATTTTATTCTTTATAGCTGAGTAAAATTCCATTTTGTGCATATACCATGATTTTGAAATCCATTCATCTGTCGATGGGCACCTAAGCTGGTACTAACTTACAATTGGAGATCTTATGGGCACTTAGGCTGGTGTCAATTTACAGATGGACAAGTATATTTGTGATCTCATTCCTGAGAAATAATTAGCTTAATTTATATTGTTTATGCCACTGTCAAAATAAAGTCTGAAAACAGATAACAATGATTTCATATTTGAGCACTTTTAGGTAGTACAACACAGTCCCTAAGTGTTTATTTCAATGCTCTGTTCCTAGAGATCATAACTTCTTTTGTAATAGGATGTATTTGTTAAGTGTTGATGCTTATGTGCAGGAGGAATTTTATTTTATTTTTTTTTTGCGGTACCAGGGATTGAACGCAGGGGCGTTCTACCTCCCCGCTACACCCCCGGCCCTATTTTTTATACTTTTTATTTTGAGACTGGGTCTCACGAAGTTGTGGAGGGCCTCACTAGGTAGAGAGAGACAGGGAGAGAAAGAGAGAGAGAGAGAGAGAGAGAGAGAGAGAGAGAGAGAGGGAGAGAGAGAGTTCGCGCGCATGCGCACGCGTGCCGGAGCTGAGGCTGGCCTTGAACCTGGATCTTCCGGTCTCCGCCTCCCAAAGTACTGGGATTACAAGCATGCGCCACCACGCCCGGCTACAGGAGGAATTTTAAAATGTACATC
This sequence comes from Glis glis, assembly GCA_004027185.1. Taxonomy (NCBI): domain Eukaryota; kingdom Metazoa; phylum Chordata; class Mammalia; order Rodentia; family Gliridae; genus Glis; species Glis glis. The sequence continues at coordinate 6,351 of PVJS01036333.1, forward strand.
GAAGTTATAGGTTTACTTATGAACTAGCATTGTTTAAGATTAATGAGAATAATTTAGATTACATGTTATAATGCCTTACTGTTATGAAGGTAGTACCTGTAGCTACAATAAAGTCCGGGAAACTGACAGATATCCTTAAGACTTGAACATGGATAAATTAGAAAACAATTTCTTATAAGCATACTCACAATTCTGTAGCTAGGATTCCAAGTTACAAGGCAGGAGAGAATGCATGGTGTGGGAAAGAACTGTTACTCGAGAGTCGTGATGGCTTAGATCTGGAATGTCCCCCAAAGGCCCAATGTGCAACGCTCAGAGGTGGAGCTTTTGGGAAGGTGGCTGAATCGCGAGGGCTCTAACCTCAGCAGTGGATTCACCCACTGATGGACTTGTAGTTTGATGGCATTATTGGGAGGTGATGGGAACTGTAGGAGGTGGTTGCCAGCTGTAGGAAGTAGGTCCTTGGAGTCTATCTGTTCCCCCCCCACTACCACCATTTCCCTGCTGCCATGAGGTGAGCAGCTCTGCTCTGCACCCTCCCAGCCTCCCAGCCACCATAGGCCTGGAATCAATGCAGCCCAGTGACCACAGACTGAAACCTCTGAAACCATGAAATGAAATGAAATTTTCCTCCTCTAAGTTAATTTTCTCAGATATTTTCATTGTGAGGACAAAAAGCTGACCAAGAGCCAATATATTCCATTTTCTGTTCTCATTGATGAGCTGGATGATCTTTGGGAATTCTTTGCCCTCTCCGGACTAGACTTCCTCATCTGTCAAATGAAAGTTCTGGGTAGTTGAACTCCAAAGGTTTGTTATTTTTTGTTGTTGTTGACTTTAAAAATCTCAAGTATAGAAACCTTTAGAATGGAAAAGAGAACACAAATCTAAGTGTGAAAGTCATAAATATTAGATAGTATGTGACCTTTTTATATTATCTTTATTAACTAAAAACTCATGTTCTATGATCTTTTTATTTATAGATGAATTGGGCTTCAGTATCAAATATCTAGCCTCTCATTTCTCTGTCACAGAAGGTTCTCCTTCTTTGGGGCCTTATTTAGGGCTATATTGAGGTAGAAGGTAGTTATCCTCCCCATTCACACCTTTATAGGATTACAACTAGACAGATGTATTGGGGTTATTTTCCTGGATATAGTGCCAAACTTGACATAGGATAAACATACAGTTTATCATTTAAAGGTCACACTTTTAAGAGTGAAATGAAGGGTTATTGTCAATATGGCAAACACTGCTCACCTGGACTGTGAGGGAAGTTTACGGGGGCTGCAAAGGAGATGGATTAATGTGTACTTTATGTCATTGCATAGTGATCACTACTTTTTTGGAAGTAGAGAGAGAAAAGACTTAGTTTTGAGTAAAGGCAAAATTTTGATTCAAATAGATAAATTGTGGGTTTGCTTTTCATATGTAAAACAGAATGAATTATCAAATAGGAAGGCTCAAATTTGGCCAGAAATTCTGAAAAAGACAATTATACATAATCCAACAGACTTGCTGAAAAATGCTGCTCAGTTCCTCATCTTGCTTACCTCTCCATGAAAGGTCAAAAGTACCTCCTACTGTGATATGTCTGCAATCCCTGAAAGATTGATTAAATTTCTATATAATGTGGAATTGCTGAATCCGGTGAACCATAACTTATATAATTTGTATTATACTTTATCAGTCACCTTTTAAAAGTGTTTAAGAATGAAACTTTCCCTTGGAGGCAATGGAAACCTGAGAATACTTGCTTTCTTTATGCTAACTTTCATAGATTGCTTGACTTGATTACGTTTGGTGTAGATTTCTTAAAGGAATTAGAATGTAAAAACTGACTGAATTTGGGCATTTAAATTTTGGAATGGAAAAGTCTGAGAATAAAAAACATATTTTCTGTTGCCAGAGAAACATAATCTTTTCACATATAGTGAAAGCATAGTCAAAGAGATATCTGAAAACCTCCTCTGCAAACTCTTAATTCAAAAGGTATCGTATGGGTAAGTTATAGAAACCTTTCTACTTTTGGAAAATTCTATCATATCCTAAGTTTCTCTTAAATAGGTCCTATTCCTGCAGCAGGAAAGTCAAGAAAGTCAGAGAATAGGACTTATTCTATTCACTCCCATATATTATACTGCTGGATATGTGGAGAATTTCCTTTTTTTCTTTTTCTGTTCTCCATGACTGTCACCTTCTCCCCAAATGATAATTCTCAACTCATTTCAAATCTCGATGTGGGGAAGTGACCAAGAAGCACAAGATCTCCAAGTAACTCTAGAAGACAGACCGTCCTGTATATGTCCAGTGAAGGACCTGCACAGATCGGGATAGTTCTATGTCCTCAAGTAGTAGAGCTTATGTCAGAGATGGAAACACACACTACAAGACCTATCATCTGATGATATCGGGGAAATACCACCAACATTCTCATCATCTGGAATAGAATCCAAACTTCTCCAAAGTCCTGCTTCATCTGTACCTTCCCTCTTCAACCCCATTTTCTATTTTGCTTCCACCCTCTTTACCACCTTACATGTCTTTGTATTACTAGTGTTTGCCATGCTCCATTTAGCCCCAAGCCTTTTAGATGTTCTGAATTTAAAGTTTCTGTATCTGGATTCCTCATCTCACACTCTTTCTCTCTGGTTAAATCCAATTTATTCCTCTGATCTTGCTCAAACATCCCTTCCCCAGGAAAGCCTTTCTTTACTAGGTCAATTCTATAGTCTCTGCTTTTATTAGTTTTATATTGCTGCAAAACCAATTACCACAAATTTATATGCTTAAGAGAACACAGTTAATGATCATGAAGTTTCCTTAGGTTAGGAGTCTGCACCCAGCTTAGCTGGATTTTCTGCTCCACTCTCCTAAGGCTGCAGTCAAGGAGCTGGCTGGGCTGTTGTTCTCATTTGAGATTGCGTCACTTTGTAGGCTCACTGATTGTTGGTAAAATTAATTTCCTTGAGGTTGTGGCATTGAGGTCCCCCTTTTCTTGATAGCTGTCGGCCAGGGGCTGCTATCAGCTCCTAGAAGCTGTCTACAGTTCTTTGCCACATGACTTATATAGGATGATGACATGGCTGTCAGCTTTCTTTGAGGCCAGCAGAAGGCATCTTTCTGCTGCCTTGCCTTCTTTTAAGGTTCTTCTTATTAGGCCACACCCATCTAGGTACACCAAGGATAATCTCCCCTTTAATTAAGTCAACTGATTAATAACCAATCATAGGAGAGGCAACTCATCTTATTTTCCATCTCTGTCCTTGATCAAGGAGAGAGGATTATACAGTGTATTTACTACAGGGGGGCGGGGATCATGGAAGCCTTAATGCTTTCTCATGTCATATGCCTTCTCTCTTTTCCCACAAAACATACTTCAATTGTACACTTTTTTTCTGTGATTCCATTAAAGAGATCTTCCTTATTAGCATGTATATGTTATGAGAATAGAGAACACAATTTTGGGGGGTTCTCTTTGCTCACTAGTGTATCCTTGGACAATGTTTAGGCTCAATAAATATTTAAATAAATTAGGGGCTTTTATTGATTGAATAAATTAATTACTGAATGAAAGTTCTGTAACTATCCGGCACTGGGTAGGTATTCTTTGAACTATGCATTCTATAAGGCCTGCCCATTGAAAGATGGAAACTTAACATCAAACATTACGCATCTATGTTGAGGTCACAAGAAGGACTGCCACTCAATGAAGAAAAGGATCCTTGGTCCCCGAGAGGGCACAATTTTATTTTAAAGTTCACTTAGTTCCCAAGAGAGGAGTCTATTTTGTTGTAAGTTTGCCTGACATTCTGTATAGCACTTTATCATTAGAATAATTTTCAAGGCCAAAACATTTACCACCTCTCATACAAAGGGACCACACTGCAGGAAGGAACATCAGTAGGAAAAGTGAGTAGAGCTCATATGTCTCAGTCCATTTAGACTGCTATAACAAAGTATCATAGATTGATCGGCTTATAAACAACAGAAATTTAATTTTCACAGTCATGAGGATGGAAGTCCAAGATCAGGGTACTACCATGGTAGGGTTCAGTTGTGGCCAGGCTTGCTAACTTAGCCACTCAGAACACTCTGTCCCACCTTCTTACATGCATTCTAAAGTGTCACAGCTTTGAGTAAATCCAAGCAAGTAGAAAAAGTTGGAGGAAAAATGCAATGAACAATGCTGCAACATTTGTCTAGATCCAATGAATATATTTTTTAAATAATTTATTTATTTTGAGATGGGGTTCTCTCTATGTTGCCCAGGCTGATCTTAAACTCCTAGGCTCAAGCAATCTTCCTGCTTCAGTCTTCTGAATAGCTGGAACTATGCACCTGGCTTTAGATTCACTAATTTTTTTTGTTTGTGTTTGTGTGGTACTGGGGATTGAACCCAGAGGCATTTGATCTCTGAGCTACACCCCTATCCCTATTTTATTTTTATTTTGAAACAGGGTCTTGCTAGGTTATTGATCTCTCTACTTGCTTATGATGTCCTTGAACCTGTGATCCTTATGTTTCAGCCTCCCAAGTACTAGGATTACAGGCATGAGCCACCATATCTGGGTTTAGATTCACTAATTATTAATATTTCATCATATTTTCTACTATCTCTGTGTGTGTATGTGTATGTATATGTGTAGTTTGCTGAAAAATCTGAAAGTTAGTTGCAGATTTTTTCACTTCTAAATCCTTCAGCCTCAGTCTTATAAGTATATAGACATTTTTTTCTACCCATGGTACCATTATCATGACCAAGGAATTTTATATTGATGAAATAAAATTACCTAATATATAGTCTATACTCAAAATTTTCAGTTGTCTTAGTAATGTCCTTTATAGATTTTTATAGTGACTTTTAAAATATCTAATTTTTTAGGGCATTTAGCAATAAAAGTAGGAATGTAAAATTTCTAAGGTGCCTTGGGAAAAGTGGACATGTTTTCTTAAGAAAGTAATTGTTTTCATCTTTCCATGATAGGAAAGCACAACTATCAATCAAGAATATGTCAGAAGGTCTTGGATGCATAGTAATAGCTTTTACTTAATGGAGTTAGAGTGATTTTTTTGCCTTTAAAGAAGGTCCTCACTTATTGGATGCTAGCTTTCATATTTAAATTGTATTCATACTTGATCTTTTGGACAAAGCAGCAAGAGACCAGTTTAAAAAATCTATTCCTCTTAATTTAAAGGCAGTGATTAAAGGAGATTCAGAGCTTTGAAACTGTTGTATTCTACTTAAGAAAATAAACACTAATTGAAAGGGCTAATCAAAAACTCATCATCCTGAAGGGCTCTTGGATGGTTCACAAGTGTGCAGCTTAGGCAGACAAGGTGCTCTTATGAGGACCTCGTCATTCTAAGTAGAGGGACCTTAAACTATGTACTAAATGAGTCCCTGTAATGAGTGAGACTATTTGTGATGACAAAACATAGTGGCCATTAACTTCCTACATAATTTTGCATAGTTTATAGAAATAATTCATCCACAACCAGCAACAAAAACCTATATGTTGTAACATTTCCTTCAAGAAAATCTTGCTTTGGCCAATCTGTAGTCTATGTGCATATAATTCTATCACATGATGTCTGAATAAGTATTCAATAAATTAGTAGTCATTTACCCAAAGTTGTTCTTTTTAAAAGCACACAAATAATTAAATTCTGTCCCCTTTATTGTAGTTATAAAAGGGTTTTCCCTATCCTGGTAGAGCTACCTTCATGCCTCCAGGGGCTTATATAACGTTCACAAATGAAAAAAATTGAAAATGCTTTTTCAGATAATTCTGGATGAGTCAGACAATTTCCTAAAAAAAATAAAGTTTCCAGTAATTAGAATTTTCCCCTCACCAGACTATGAATCAGTATCTGTTGGTTCTAATGATGAATTAGTGAAAAAGTAATTCTAAAAATTATTATATGATAAGAGGTCACTATTGGGTTGATAGTGGGAGAGGGGGCTTACGGATTACCTGAGAAGCTTGCTTTTGAGATTGCTGCTGTCAGTGGAATTTTGTTGGTCAAGTGCACATGTGCAAAACAAGGCTGAGTGAGCAAGGCTGGAATGCAATTGATCTGTAGAGCCCAAATAACCTGATATGGATGCTTAAAGTATTATGAAAAACATAAACTTGGTGTGCATGAAAATGTTGTAAAATTTGATAGCAGGAAGAATTCAGTTTCCTTCCCTGTGTGCTAAATCATCCATTTAAAGCTGCTTCAGTGTGGCCCTTTGTTTCTGTACTTCCATTTGCCTTTTCACTATTATCATATTAAATTTTATAAAATGCACAACTTTATTACTTTTACCAAATTCTAAAGTACATTGGCCAATATATTTTTTTCAAAGCTATTGCTACGTTCTGATGCCTAATGGAAGGAGATCTTCAAATCTTGCTATGGCAAACTTTTAGAAGGTATAATCTTATTCTTTCATTTGTATCAAATTCTTGGTAATGATTTCTAAGTTTGGTATAGAATAACTACCATTGGTATATTTGTGGAAATACATCTCATATTGTTTTCTGACCAAGCATCAGTATTTCCATATGTTTACTGGGAGGCATACACCTTTGGATCTCTGTCACTCATTTATGATTGTTTTAGTTCATTTGCACTGCTGTAACAAAATCCAATAAACCAGAATTGTCTTAGTTCATTTGCACTGCTATAACAAAATACAGTAAACGGTATTATAACAGTAGGTCTGAGAGATGGAAAACTCAAGATCAAGGTGTTGGCAGATTTTGTGTCTGGTGAGGACTATCTGGTTCATGGATAGCACCCTTTAGCTGTGTCTTCACATGGTGGAAGTGATGAGGGATCTCTCTTGGGTCTCTTCTATAAGAGCATTAATCTCATTCATTAGGACCCTGTTCCCATGACACCATTATCTCCCAAAGGTCACAGCTTTTAAAACCATCAACATGTGAATTATAAGGGAACAAATACTTTCAGATTCCCTGTCCTCATATTTCTGGTGAGCACATTGCACAGAAATGGAATTTATTAGAGGTCGTAGGATTCACTTCTTTCCTGAATGCCTCATCTGCAGAAAGCCAAATAGGACACCGGGGTTATTTTGATTGAGTTTTAGAAAGCTCTTATGAGATTGCCATGAAATTATTATAAAATCATCTATTAAGTTGAACTTTGTGAACCATATGGTCCTACTTCTAGGCTCAATGACAAGATTATTATTCAATTGGCACACCTTTGAGATTGAAAGAAGGGACTATTGATAATTAAGATAATAGGTATAAATGAGAACTGTGCAGGTAAACCAGAATGTAGGGTCACCCAGTGATAACTGTATATATTTATAGTATTCTTGTAAAGAGTCAACAACAAAAATGTGTAAAACAACTAGTTGTCATGTGGAAAGCATTCAATAAGTTGTAGCTGCTTAAGTTTTTCTTTTGCATGCCTCCTATTTTGGCCAACAAAGCAGTGAAATCACAATGAGTTGCTTATTCTTTTTGTCTTCTAATAGATAATTCTAGGTCTAGTAATGAGGGAATGAGGATTTAATAATCTAATCATACAGTGGTCACTTTGAGAGGGAAAGTAGACATATTTACGTCTGCTACAGTGATTCACTACAACAAGAAGGGAATCTGTTTAAAAAAATATGAGGCAGCCCATTCTGCTTCTTGTATATACCCCCCCTCCTCAGCTTAATAATTACTTGCACAGGAAGCTACTTCTACCAAGTGGTTATGTCATAGCTCTTAGGATTATTGGAGCAGGAAAAAATGATAACAACTAATTTATTAGATTAATAGTTCCTTAATGCAGTGGTTTTTCTGTTACTGATTCCATATGCTTATTACCATACTCAGTACACAGTAGGTACTTAATAAATATTTGTCAAATTAATGAAAATATGAATAAATGAGTCTTAGAAGCTAAAAGTCAACACTATGAGGTAATGACCTCTAGCATGACCCTGTAACCAAGGCTTCTCATGGCAGAGGACCTCCCTAAACCAACTAGAATTTTGGGACTCATAGAATCAAAGAATTCATGATTTTGTAGTTGGGTACCAAGTCTGAGATTGTTTCTGTTTAAATTGGTTCCCTCTGTTAATTGATTAGAAAAAGAAAACATAAAGCTAATCTGTCAATTATCTCAAAAAGGCTTCCTGCTGCACTCTACAAATTTGAACCATGGAAGTGCTGTGTGTAGGTTTAATTGCTATGTGCGATATCAAATTGTTTATTTGTATTAAGCATCTTTGTTTAAGTATTACTGAGAATGGTATACAATATGTTTGTTTACATATATTAAAGCAGAAAATATCAATTTTACATATCACTTCTATAGTACAGACATGATACTAAAGGCCTCATGTCCTGCACATGTTACCACCTCTGAGGGGCACTTGGGAGAATGTGCATGTATACATCTCCGTCATTTCTCTTGTCATTTAAGGTTGATGTAAGCTAGTTAAAATGGACTTTGTATGCAGCCTGGATTAATGAACCTAATACTTTTTAATATTGGGGAAAATATGTGTTGTATCATTTGCAGGTTTGTTACCATTCAGGGATTGTGTGTTGTTTTATTCCAGTACAGAGCAATCAGTCCTGTAGCTTTTATTTTTGATTTTCTCTCCCAAATCTTAAAGTCAGCAGACTCTACGCTTGGGGGCAATGAGTTAGCAGAGGGTACTACCTAACATGGTACTCCATGTCTCTGGTGAGGCCTTCTTCACCCCACCATGTTTGATTGCATCCCAATGGGAAAGCCTAGCCTATTGCTTGTGAGGGCTTGGAATTGCTGCCTTTGAAAAGTGGAGATTGTTAAAAGGCTATGCTTAGGGGGGTAGTGTGGGGTTCAGAGCAGGGTGTTAAAAATCTTCATCAGTAGGAATTTGTGACATCTGGACCACAGAACTATATGTTAGGGCAGATACAGCAATGATGAGTTTTGGCATTTCTTACTTTTAATATTGGTCCTATTCAGAAACTGATAGGATGTTGATACTTGCCTCCCTGAGCCAAAGAAACAAGAAAGGCTCTTTGTGTTTGTGGTCCTTTCTTTGTATCTTCCTCTTTCCCTCATGTATAGAACCTATCTGCCTTGTTAGTTCTTGGAGGAAAGAGAAGCTAGAATTCCACATCTTTTTATTTATAAAACAAATGATGAGATATTAATACAAAATGTTATACAACTTCAGCTTCATGTGCAAAGATACTGAGTTAAAATGAATTGAAAAATGTTTTACTATTGGTGGGATTGCAAACTAGTTCGACTACTGTGGAGATCAGTGTGGAGATTACTCAGAAAACTGGGAATGGATCCACCATATGATCCGGCTATACCACTATTGGGTATCATACCAAAGGGATTGAAACTAGAAAACAACAGTAATATATGCATACCCATGTTCATAGCACCCCAATTCACAGTGGCCAAATTATGGAACCAACCTAGATGTCCATCAACAGATGAATGGATTACAAAACTATGGGAAATACAGACAATGGAATTCTACTCAGCAATAAAGAAGGACAAAATAACAGCATTCGCAAGAAAATGGAAAGATCTGGAGAACATTATGTTAGGTGAGATTAGCCAATCACAAAAAAAGAAGGGACATATGTTTTCATTAATATGTGCAACTTAGGGATTAGTGGGGACACAAAAGGGACTCCAATGACAATGGAGAACACTCAGTGGTGCAAGAGAAGGGGAAGGGTAAGAAAGAAGTGAATCTATGGAATTACTGTCATAAACAATGTGTAAATATGAGATTATACCAACATCATTCTCAGTGCTACATGTGGAGGGGAGGCGGGGGGGAGGGACACCAAGAGCTGTGTGCATGTATGTTAACACCAAACTGATACTCATTGTGATGTGAGACTACAATGCACCAATAAAAACATTAAAAATAAATAAATAAATAAATAAATAAAAGAAAAGAAAAATGTTTTTACTATTTTAAAATTATGATTTTCATATACATGCTATGAAAATGTATCATAGGATAATGAAAATGGCCAAAACGGCATACATATATCTAGAGGAAGGGTTATAGGGGTGTTGAAACACCAATCATACTATGGATCCAATTAAATTTAAGATGACTTTAGGTTAGTTAGCAAGTCTGTCCATGATAAAAGCAACCCTCTTCTCAGAGGTTGGTAGGTATTATAGATGGCTGATTAAGATTTTCTTTTTTTTTTTTTTCCTGTCGTAGACCATCTTTTCTCAAGTGATAAAAGTTCAGGGCTATCTCACAGGGTTGGCATAATACATCACATTCATTTCACAGTGTAAAGTTTTTGCTTAGATGGAAACCAGAATAGTGTTACATATCACAGAATTAATCATCCACAATAGTTTAATTGTTAAAGAGAGTTTAGTGCACAAGCCACCAGAGTTGTAAAGAAGCCAATACTGCATATTGCATATGGTTATTAGTTTCTCTGTTTTACTTAGGCACCAAAACAAAGAAATACCTCTGAGGCTGTGTGGATTCTGATGTCGCCTCCAGATTCCTCATACTTTGACTTGAGACACTCTCTTCATTTTATTTTTACACATCTATAAGATTAGGAAGCAAGAGTGGATAATTAAAAAGCAAATATAAACAATTACATTCATGTTAAATCATCCTTTAGAAGTGTGTGAACACGAATAAAACTAATTTAAACATTTGATCAATAAATAATGATAGATGCTATTTCCCTTTGTTTTGTGCATTCTGACAAGTAAAGGGCAATTACATGCCAAGAATAATAGAAAAATGTGACTGTATTAGATACATTCCTCATTTGAGCAGTGAGATTTTTTTAATAAGGAATTATATTAGAATGCTTTATGAAGTTTATGAACTTGTAATTTGATGAGACTTTGTCAGACCCTTCCTTCTACATTTTCGTAATTGAGAGGCTTTTACCCACAATGAAGTGTTGAATCAGATATACCTAGGCTTAATGGACTAACTATTTTAAAGATTGGCCATGGCTTATGCAAAATACGAGCAATCCTTAGAACATTTTAAAGGCTTCCTGCCACAAATTGCTTTTGCAATTTTCATTTCATTTTTAAATATGAAGTTAAGGCATCTGTAGTTATTTTTATTTTAAATTGCTCCTGCTGTTGTTCTCCTCCTAGGAAGTAGCCACTATTCTTTTTCCTTTCTCCTGGCCATTGTAATCTTTCTTACATGAATAAAAACAAAGTGGTTTATTTAAAAAAGAATTTTTTAAAATCCTCCCTTGCCGTTGCAAGGAGAATGCTTTGCCATTATCAAATTGAAAAAGGCATAATGTAGTACAGTTACAAGTAAGTTTTATCAATGAGTGTTTTCCTCAGTATTCTCATTTTCCAGAAACTCTTTCTGCTGCACCCTTTAACATCTGTGGCTGAAAAAGTTAATTCTGAAAACAAAGTACACCTAGAAAGGCAGGTGATTGATAAAGGCAAAAATTAAAATTGGGTACCACTGGCACCATCTTTTACTTTTTGGCCCACTGGAGTCCTGATACAAATTAATTGTTTCTGTGATTCTTAGACCTTCATCAATCAGATGTAAATTGCACCATGCATGATTGGCTGCCTTTCCATTCTCGAGTTCCCCATAGAGAACTGTTGGCCGCCAACTGCTACAGAGACACAGCAGAGCAGCAGTCTGTCCATGGCCTCTCTGGGACTGCAAATGGAGAGATGGAGTTGAATTTCAACCACAATAGTGTGCTGGAGAATGCAGCCAGCACCCTTCCAGAGTTTCCATTTAAGGCACTGGAAACATTTGTCAAACTAGGTATAATGTTAGTCAAACCTTGTGTGGCCAAGATTTGATTTTTAAACATGGTTTCAGACTAATCTAAGGATGCTAGAGCACAGAGCACCTAGCAGACAGCAGGTATGAACATGGAATTAATCTCAAGATTGATTAGGGAAAAACAAATATAGGTGTTCTCTAAAACAGATTTCCTAAGATACTATATGCATCTTTAGAGGCAGGAGTAATCATAATAGCTGAAACTTAATTAAAGAAATATGAAAGACCCCAGCCAGGAGACTTTGTGACCATATTTGTAGCTAAGTACTGAATTTAGCCCCAAGAAATATGAGATATACTTTTCATCCCATAGCAATTTACCATTTCAAAAAACTTGGATTAGGAGGTTACTAGAGCCAAGGAGTTTTGCTTTACTTCATATGTAATGAAAGAAACATTTGAAAATGTAGAAGGGAACCCTTTCAAAGAAACTTCACAACTAAATTATAAACATATATTGGGAAATGAAGAAATTGGAATGACCTAGATATATGTGAAATATAAGTATTTCATCATAAATCATTCAGATCTTCTTGTATTTGTCTTCAGTATAAATTATTTGTGTTTGTGAATTGCATTTTTAAAACCGTAATCAATACTATTTAAAGAAGATAGTCTCTTCTGAGAAGAAAGTGCTACTTGACCCTTACTTCTAGGGTCAAGGACTCAGATTGCTTGGGTTCAAATTTTGGTTTAGTTCCTGTGTGACTTTGGCAAAGTACTTAATCTGTCCTGTCTTTAATTTCCCCATCTATAAAATGGGCACAATAATAGTTCATATCTTGGTAGTTGTATGGAATAATTGAGGCAATTCACTTCTAACAGCTTGATGATTAACAAATGTTAAATACATGTTAATCATAATTATTTTATATGTATTATGTCTTTAATTGACGCATCAACATCTTCTTAGGAATTCCCTGTAGGTATCTAGGGGCACATATTGCTGTAAAACACAATGTCTGATTTTGTAGCAGCAGATATCTGCTGCGATTGAGAGTTCCTTTGTAATTATGCTGCCAGCTCTCTTTAACAGTTAATAATATTTACTTCATACTGTTTGAGGACTATATAAATACATAATTAAATGAGATGGCATTTGTGAAAGTGCTGAACAGGGTCTGATTCTAAATAAATATTAGACTTTTCAATAATTTCCTTCTGTGTGGGGGAAGGGAACCAATATTTAATGTTCCAAGCAAAACACTTTTTTACCATACCACTGAAGCTTGAGACACTCCTAAGAAGTATATGAGAATTGTTACTTTTTTATGTTCATTTATTGGTGCATTGTAATTATATATTTTGATATATGTCAGGGTATCAACATCATACATGCACATATTGCTCATTTAGCCCTCCCTCCAATCCCACCCTATTCTCTCCCCCTTCCCTCCCTTTCATGCTCCGGATATTGATTGAGTCTTATAAGTTTGTGTATATGCATCATGTGTGTTTCCCTCCACCCCCCTCCCAACTCCCTCAGTTAGGTCACCTTCTTTGTCCATCTAAAGATTTCTTTTTCTTCCCTTCTAAGTCCCTTCTAAGTCCCATTCTATCTAGCTCCCACAGATTAGGAGGGACATCCGACTTTTTACTCTTAGTGACTTACTAATATCACTTAGCATAGTGTTCTCTAGTTCTCTCCATTTCCCTGCAAATGATGTGATTTTGTTCTTCTTTGTGGATGTGTAAAATTCCATTGTGTACATATCCCATAGTTTTGTGATCCATTTATCTCTTGATGGACACCTTGGCTGGTTCCAAAGTTTGGCAATTGTGAATTGTGCAGCTATAAACATAGATACACATGCATTAGTCTGGTAGTTGGGTTTAGTTCTTTGGGGTAGATGCTTAGAAGTGGTATTGCTGGGTCATACGGTAGGTTTATTTCCATTCTTCTGTTGACTTCAAACTATACTACAAAGCCATAGTAATAAAAACAGCATGGTATTGGCACAAAAGCAGACACATAGACCTATGGAGCAGAATAGAAGACTCCGAAACAAAACCATACACCTACAGCCAATTGATTTTTGACAAAGGGGCTAAAAACACCCACTGGAAAAAGGATAGCCTCTTCAACAAATGGTGCTGGCAAAACTGGCTAACCATATGCAGAAAAATAGAAATAAACCCTACTTTCTCACCCTGCAGTAGAGTCAACTCAAGATGGATCAAAGACCTAGAAATCAGACCAGAGACCTTGCAGCTACTCGAAGAGGGCATAGGCCCAACACTTCAACACATAGGCACAGGTAAAGACTTCCTCAACAAGACCCCAAAGGCACAGGAAACTAAAATGAGGATTAATACATGGGATTGCATTAAACTAAAGAGTTTTTGTGCAGCAAAGGAAAC
>PVJS01036334.1:0-20513 GCA_004027185.1 Glis glis
GACAAGAGGATTGCAGGTTCGTGGCCAGCCTCAGCTACTTAGTGAGGCCCTCCGCAACTTAGTGAGACCCTGTTTCAAAATAAAGAATAAAATAGGGCTGGGGGGTGTAGCTCAGAGGTAGAATGCCCCTGGGTTCAATCCCCAGTACTGCAAAAAAAAAAAAAGTTGCCCTCACCATCATTTGGAGGTCCTCCCACTTGTCTCTTTGAACTGCATAGAACAAAAGGCATCTTCAACATAGTATTTTATACTTTCCATCAACTACATTCTAAACTATAACCTTCAACTAAGAATCTCTATTCTATCACCTCAACTTGGAGACCCTTTCAAAATGTAAGAAAATTAAGATCCCCCATCATAATGAGATGGGAATTTACCTATAGACTCCTTGCAGGAACTAATAAGAAAATCAGCCTTACTGCTTTTAGTCATATTTTCTTTTATGACTCTAAATAGTACAAGCCATCTTCATCATCCACCTATTCCCAAGACCTGGTACTAATGTGTTTGTTGTTACCAAAAGTTAATCTATTGATGAACAAACACTTATTGACATAAAAAAAATATTGAAAAGATTGTGCTGCAAGCCCAGAAGGGGAATTCCAACTATAAGGTCTAAACCACATCGTCACAGTTTTGAATGCTGCACACAACTTCTGAAGGTAAGTACTTTCAGGGGACACCACTCACCTGTTTTCCGGTCCTGCCCTTGTGGCCTCCTCTCCGCAGGCTCGTGACCTTGAGCAAGCTGCTTTACTTCCATGTGTAAGATGATGGTGAAGTGCTAGATTCCTGCAAAGGGTTTTCCCAGCTCTAACATTGCAGGACAATGATGTATGGTTCTACAGGTGACAAGGGTTTTTTAGTTCAAAGTCACTTTAGGCTACTCCTGTAATCAACAGGCTGAGCATCCTAATCTGAAAATCTAAAATGCTACAAAATCTGAAACTTTTTTGAGTGCTGACATGATGTCACAAGTGGAAAATCCACACTATGAAACTTCATTTCATGTACACAGTTGTAAAATACATTGCACAAATCGCCTTCAAACTATGTATAGGTGTACATGAGATATAAATGAATTTCATACTAAGACTTGAGACCCATCTGCAAGATAATCTCATTTTATATATATGCAATATTCCAAAATCTGAAGTCTTCTGGGTCCACGTATTTCAGATAAGAGACACTCAACTTGCATTAAGTCATCATATGAAATGATTGAGGATGTCTCTGCCACCCTCCATTTTCACTTCCTCCTCTATTCTCAGCTAGTGCCAGTTAGGGGCAAAAACAAAGTTTTTATTCAGCTGAACTTAACATTTTGCGGACATTTAAAATTTTTTATTGCAGTTCAGAGAATTGTTGCAGAGAGAGAATGTGTAGAGAATAACATGATTTTCTCTTGTGTTGTTTTGTAAGCCATTCTATTTTCTTCTTACAGGGCACCGATATATTCACAAACCAGATACCCATGTCATATGAACTTGTTACATTACAGAACTTGACAACACCCCTGGTTCTCAGTGTGACATTAACCTCTCAAGTCATTATGGCATTGAGAGGACCGACCATATTAAAAGGTTGGCCCTTCCCTCTTCTGCTGGTATTGTAGCAGTAGCTTACCTTAAAGGCAAAATGATGGTTAAAAAATACTTCCTGTGAAATGCTGCCAGTTACAGGTATTTTCAAGACATGTCTGGTTACATTTAGGTTTTTTCTTTTCCTTCTTTCTTTAGTATCCTTGGCCCTACAACCTGGTATTTTTTTATATACAAGAAATGTCAGCAAAGCCTTTGAATTAATGAACTGTGAAGTGCTCAAAAACAGACCATCTCAAAAAGTATCCTGCAAGGATATAACACTAATGGGAGGTGACCCTTGAGTTTATAACCAAATATCCCGCCCTACCTAAAAAGAATTAAGATAACCACGGGCTCAGGAACAATCTCTTTGAACAAAGACCTAGAAAGGAAGAAATGATGAGGAGCAGGGGAGGTCAGACTAGAACAGCAATCTGGGGGAAATGTGTTTATGTTAGAGACTCTTTGGCTCTGTTGGGCACTTCCCTCAAATAATGGACGCATACGGCCTCCCCCTCCCCCATAAAGGACGCCCAGTGGGGGCAAGAAAGAGAAGAAGGTGGAGGAAAGGTATGTTCTGAAGGTTGATCAAGTAAACCTAAATGGTAGGTCCTTGGCTACACCTAATGTTGGGTTTTGTTTTCTTTTAATTTTGCCATTAAAAAAATGCGGTGTAACTCCTTCAATCTTTTTACAATTCTGCATGGTTGAGCATTTGAAATGAGTTTGTGTATCACCCCCAGGCGCTGATTCAGACTTGATTGGGGCAAAGCAGACTGCATGTGCTTATTTTTATCCACATCATTTGGGACGTTATGTCGCCAAAGGATCAAAAAATGTGCTGCTCTATTGCCAAATTATCACCTCGCCTTTGATCAGACAGGGCGGTGATCCTCATCAACAAGTTGTGCGACCTTCCTGTAGCAGCAATGTCAGGTCAACTTGAGAAAGTGAAGCGAGAGCCCTAAACACAAATAAAAAGAAACAACCAACAATCCTTATAATTATCATCATCTGCTGCTTTTCCCTCTTTTGGCAAAGAAACACTCCATCCATTTGCAGAAATCGCCCGCGGAAACGTTACATCAAAACTAATCACAACGATTAAAATCAGCTTTTCTGTGCAAGAGGAGGGTAAAAAGCAAGTTGGAGGCTGGAATGAGACTGTTTCCAACAAAAAAAAAAATCTGGAAAAAAATTCCTATATGTATATTTCTCTATACGTATATGTAGAGCTTTATTTTTGAAGGAGATCAATTGTCTGCCCTGTGATCAGTTAATTTGATTTAAGTTTTATTTTGGAGATTGATTTAGACTGGAGGTAGAGGCATGAGCTAATTGTATCCTGATCCTTGCCTTGAGGGGTTTCAAAGCCCTGGAGCAACTCTTCTCTGTATTTTGTTCTGTCTACCTTAGCCAAGCTATTGCATTTCTCTCTAGTGTGGCGAGCCGAGCAGATCGCTGGGAGAGAAATCGGAAAAGGGGGGAGAGGAAAAGGAAAAGGGGACTTGGAGAGAGACTTTGTGCTTCAATGTTTCAGGTAAGATCTGACGGTTTGGGTTTGTTATTATTTGCTAAGGAGGGTATGGCTGGGACTTTGGGCGCAACTCGCTTTTACGCATGTGCCAGGCACGGGGCGAGAGCGCGGCACACTCGCACACACACAGCCCGCCGCGGCGGCGGCTCGCGGTCCGCTCGGACCCCGGCGGCGGCTGCAGTGGGCGGCGGGCTCTCCTCCTCCGGTGCGAGCGGCGCGGAGCGGGCGCGGCCGGGCCGGGGGCGGGAGCCGGGGCGGCCCGGGAGCAGGCGCGGCGGGGCGCGGGCGCACGGGGCCGGGCTTCCGGATCTGGGGCCGGGTTCCGGCTCTCGGAGCGGAGCCGCCGGGCTCCCGGAGCCCGCGCCCCGCCGCTCGGCGCTGCAGCTCCCGGCGCAGCAGCTCCCCGCGCGCAGCAGCTCCCCGCACCCCGCGCCCCTGCGCTCCCGCGGCCGCGCGCCTCCTTTCTTCCCCTCCGCGCTCCGCACCCGAGCCAGGCAGGCGGCTCCGGCGGGGCGCCCCGAGCCAGGCAGCTCCCGGGCTCCGCGCCGGCCGGGCGGGGTGGGCACCGCAGCCCCGGCGGCGCCCCCGGACGCCGGGTGAAAGACGCCATTGTGGCCGCCGCGCGGATCGGGCCCCGGGGCGCTTTCGCCTTCCCCCTCGCCGGGCCGCTCCCCTTTGTGCGCCGCGACCGATGCCCGGCGCGGTCCGCCGTCTGGCTGCGACCCGGCAGATCCAGATCCGCCGCCTCCGCCCACCGGGCGCCTTTAAAGCCCCCTCCCATCTCCTCCCATTTCCACCCCCCCTTTGGGGTGCAAACGTTTCATTTATTTTTAAAAAGCTCTCATTCCTCTTCCTCCCCACCTCCTCCCCTGATAAAGGGCACGGCACATGCTCGGGATTAGAAGTCTCCTTGGGAGGCGGGGACGGGCGGGCGGGGGCGCCGGGATGGGGCGGCTGGGAGCTGCAGGTAATGGCTGTGGCGTTGCAGCGCTCGCCTCTGCTCCGCGGTGCCTGCAGCGCCGGGTCCGGGCCGCATCCTTCCCTCCCCTCTGGTGGCCCAGGTTCCCTTAAAGGGACAGAGTTTCCTGGCCGCCTCCGTCTGCGCCGTCTGAACCGGAGCTCGGGGCGCAGAGGTGGGCGGAAGGGCTGCAGTCTGGCTCCGTTCTGACCTCTTTACTCCCCACCCCCATCCTGCCGCCCCTCTTTATGGAAATGTGAAGTGTGCTTCCTCTCCTGCCCCCAAGAGGGACCTGGCTGGAAAATAAAAGAGTCCGCGCCTCCTGGAAAAAAGAACGGGGTGGGGAGCGCGTTATGGTGAATTCGCGTTAAAAGTGAGATGGAGCCCCAAAACCTCCAGCAAGAGGAAAGCAGACCTGTGGTGCAGGAATCCCTCACCTGGACGCGGACTCCGCACAGCCGCCCCGCGAACCTCAACTTCCTAGCTATCGCGGGTGGACGGGGGCAGTCTTTGTGCTTTCGAACACTTAACACTGATTGGAAACGGTTCTCCTGTATGGAAACCTTTACACCGACACTGTGCTTCAGGGCCGGTTGGGCGGGAGCCAACTAAGTTAACAAAGTTGCAAAGGGGCTGGCGGCTCTTTTCCGCGGAGAACGGCACGCGGGAACTGTCCAGTGTCCTCCTGGCGGGGGCTTCCTCGCTAAGAGGTGCACCGCCGCGGGCACAAGGAATTCGGTACAAATGCGCGTTACCTTTTAGATCATAGAACTGGCTGCCTTCAAGCACATCCTTGACTCTGTGTGTGTGTGTGTGTGTGTGTGTGTGTGTGTAGATCCTTGACTGTGGGGTGTGTGTGTGTGTGTGTGTGTGTCTCCTTGGTGGTACTGGGAGAGACATAACAGTTTAACATACTCATTCTTTAAGAAACGTTTGCCTTCTGTTTTCAATCAACTAAGCTGGCAGCTAGAGATACAAGTTTATTTGAGAATACCCTCTGGGTACCAAGCATGCTTGGATTGTTTTAGCAAATTAAAAATGAGCAAAATGCTTTTACCTTCTCAGCAGTAGACTCCTTAAGAGACCTCCTGTTTTGTGTGTATGTGTGTGTTTTAGGAGAAACGTTTTCTGCTTGTATCTCAAATGTGTTTTTAATGTGGAAAAGGAGAAAATAAAGGATTTTAAAAGGCTGAGGCTGATGCCACAGAATGATTCATTAAATCTGATTCTACATCAAGGAATTCACCTGCATTTTTGGGAAGCTGTGGAAACTAATAGCTAGCCTCCTTGGTGAATTTAAAATAGCAGTGGATCCATTTGTCTCCTGGATAATGGGCAAGATGCCGATTTATTCCTCGTGTTTATGTTTGTGTGGCATTTGGCTTACTATGCGGGGCTGGAGTTTAAGAGCCTGCACACTATTGAACTCAGGAATCCTGCTGATGCCCGAATGGAAAGGATTGTTAGCAATTGTGATGATGACAGTAGGTTAAATGTTTACTAATTAGGTTGCAAAGGTGACCGCGGAACTTTACAACTTTGCATCACGGAGAAAACTTTATTGGGTTAGGCTTATGTTTATAAGAAGAGTAACTGAAGAGGCAAAAATGCCATACATGTACCAGGAAGATATTTTTAAATGAATGGAGCTTGAGTGACTGTTAGAGAAAATCGCCCACCGCAGTGTGCAAAACGACTGCAGTGATTTTGCTGTATTAATTATGCCCGAAGCACAATATAAAGTTCTCTAACACACACTAGAGGTCTCTCTTCTTGTTGTATGATTTTCCTGTTTGTAATTCTTTGCCAGGGCTTGCAAAGTAGGGGTGTGGGATAATGGCTCGGTTGATACTTATTTATGTAATTGTGATTTACTGGCCATTTGACTTACTCCAATGTGAGATATTTATTTGGGGGAGAATATTCAGCAATTACTGTACAGATTATACTACCCAAGTACTGGGAAAGTAGCTGCAATAAGACTTCAGCTAGATGATGAAAACATATTACTCAATTTGCATGGAATAATGCACTGTGGACTTTCTGGCGTCAAATTATTTATCCACAGCAATTTATTTTTAAGTGTAAGAGTAATTAGCGAAAGATGTATTAATCAGAGAACTTTCTGAAATTAAACTTTTATTTGGCTCTACATTTGGCAATAACAGTTGCTTACACAAATGCTTTCTTGTCTTAGCATTTCTAAAATCAGAGTGATGGTTTCATAATTCTGAAATACGTTTTCTGCTAAGATCTTTTTCCATTTGCATTGCTTTGGAGTCAAAGGATGTTTGTGAACCATTAGTTCACGAAGGCTTTTTTAGTTGTTTATTAAACTGCATTTCTAACCTTCTTTTGGACTGTAATTTATAATTTCCCCAGCAAATGCAACATTTATTTTCTCTGTCCTTAGGATGAACCATCTTGGGAATAAAAATGAAATTTTTGGATGCAAGCATGTAGGCTTATTTTAATGGCTTACTCATGCAGAAATAAGAAATAATTCAATTTTCCTGGGCACCGTAATACTGCTCTGGCTTCTCATTGATAAAAAATGTACTAGATGTAAATAATGTTTTGCTTGCTGAGGAATTGGGTTGGAGATTTACTGTGCAAAAAGTAAAACAGATTGTTTTTTAAGAATAGCAAGCCTGTATTCATTAAGCTCATTCATTCATTCCACAAATATTTATTTGTGCCTGATGTATGGGAAGCATTCTGTTAGATGTTGGGGGTGCAATGGCGAGAAAAAGCAAAGAGCCCCAAACTCCGGGAGTTTGTGATTAAGAGAGACATTAATTGAATACATGAACAACTAACAGAGGTTGCTGCTTTGAAGGATCAGGAACATAGGGCTCTGGGAGCCTGAACCAAAGAGGGGCAAGATGGACAAGACCAGGACTCAGAGTTTCAGAGAAAGTGATACAAACTGAGGTAAAGGCTGGAGGGGCAGGGGCAAGAGAAAAGAGATCAACTCTGCTCCAGGAAGAGGGAACATTTGCCAAGCTGCAGAGGCTGGGGAAAGGGAGGAACTGGAAAGAGCTGGCTGCAGTTGAGAGAGGGAGGAGGCAGGGACAGGAGCACACCTGCTCATCACCTGCAGAGTAACATGAAGGTGTGGGTGGAGAGGATTGAGAGCGGCGCCTCCACAATGACACAGTGAGATGCAAGGACGCTCTGGTGGCACATGGAGAGATGATTAGAGGGACCCGGAGTGGATGAAGACTAACCATGGGAAGGCTTTCAGGGTCACACCAGCTAGAGCAGGTAGAGCTGTGGTTGGGGGAGCAGCAGGGGAAACCATGATGGGAGGGTTCGAGATCTATTTAGAAGGTAAGTTTTACAGAACTTAGTAAAGGGTTGGCTATGGGTGGCCAAGAAGAGGGAAGTGTCAAGTGGCCGCCTAGGTTTGGGGCATGTTAAATTGAATAGGCACTGGAATTCTGAAGACCAGATGGGTTGTGTGCCTCTCACTTCATTTCTAGTAACCACGTGAGTGGCAATAAGCCTCGTTCACATCCAGGGTCACTGGAGTCGCCAAGGAAAGCAGCGCATCTGGTCGTTCCTCGTTCGCTCCATTTGCCGAGCCGCCCTGTGTGCTGGCCCTCCTCAGCCCGGTCTCTAGCATCCTTTTCCTATATGACCAGCACTACAAGGTCCCATTTACCCACCTCCAGCTAAGCTGGGATTTCATCATCCACAGAGGCCTGGGTTTAACCTACTGGAACAAAAACAAGTCTGTGCCTTAAAATATAAATGAATTATGTTAAAATTTCTTATAAAAATTAGTTGTTCAACTATGCTTTAAAAAGTTCATTTATGTACAAATAACTGGCATAATTATTGTAAACCACTCACTGGAAAATCTTTTAGGACCTACACGGTCCTTAGACCAACAGTTCCCCGGTTGGTTGGATTTTAGAGTGTTCACCTTCAAGCATCTCTAACTTTCTCTCCTGATCCTCGGCCATCCTGGTTTCAGTGCAGCATTTTCATTTATGTGAATACTATATTGGCTATATCTTAAATCTTGTCCATTCCTTCCATTAGTTCTTATTTCTCCCCAACTTGTTCTCTCATGCCTGGCTTCGCAAACCTGGGTGACAGTCGGGAAGTAGTTTCACCTGTTATGTTATTCACCACCAAAAAAATAGCATGAGCTGATGGGTTGATTCTTTTTTTTTTTTTTTTTTTTGCGGTACTGGGGATTGAACCCAGGGGCGTTCTACCTCCATGCTACACCCCCGGCCCTATTTTTTTATACTTTATTTTGAAACCAGGTCTCACGAAGTTGTGGAGGGCCTCACTAGGTAGAGAGAGAGAGACAGAGAGAGAGAGAGAAAGCTGAGGCTGGCCACGAACCCGGATCCTCTGGTGTCCGCCTCCCAAAGTACTGGCATTACAAGCGTGCGCCACCACGCCCGGCGGTTGATTCATTTTTAAATCTAAAATTAGACATTTGGTTTCTCTTTCAACACCAAAACATTAGGAAGAGAATTTCAGTAAAAGGAATCTACCATCAATGTTTTATAGTAGCTTTCCCCCTTTCTGGCTGTACTCATTTCTGGGAATTCCAGGCTGCAACTCCTTCCAGGAAATTCAGGTTTCAGTTATTTCCAGGAAAGAATTTGAATACCACTCTCTGTATGGGTCCTTGATACATGGATGAGATCCCCTTTTCTTGATGGTTCCCATCTGGGTGGCCCTAGGACAGGAGCTGGTTGGAAAAACATCCCTCATTTCAGCCAAGTCACGGGGGTCTATTTCTTGTAAAAATGGGAACAATAGTATTTCCCCAACCTGCCCTATATGATGGTTGAGAAGAAGGCTGGGGGTGTGGCTCCGTGCATGCAAAGAAAAGAAGAAAACACTGTTGAGAAAACTCAGAGCATATATGTATGTACGTCAAACTGATGTGCAAATAAGTAGTATCCAAACTAGGTGTGATGGTGCACACCTGTAATCCCACTACTTGGGAGGCTGAGACAGGAGGCTCATAGGTTCGAGGACAGCCTCAGCAACAGGGAAAACGACTGTCAGCAATCTATGGGGATCCTGTTTAAAAAAAAAAAAATGAAAAAGGGCTGGGGGTGTAGCTCAGAGGTAGAATGCCCCTGAGTTCAATTTCCAATAACACACACACACACACACACACACACACACACACACACACACACAGCACAGTAGTATCCGGCATCGCTAAGGGCAGTTCCTCTGGAGGAGCCACCCCAATCCTGACCCCTGCTACTCTCGCTCACTCTGTTCACAACAGTCCTATGGATCCTGGCTGCTCTGAGTCGCTGGCCACTGGTAACATCCACAGCTAAGATACAGGGGAGCAGGTACCAGAGACCAGGCTGCAATACCTCATTGAGCTCCCCAAAGTGGCACTGCAAGACAGTATTCTTATACATCCAGCTGACAGGTTAAAGAGTAAGTGGGGATTAGAACATTACGTGAGCCAGGCACAGTGGCACACACCTGTAATCCCAGTACTCTGGAGGCTGAGACAGGAGGATTGAAGGTCTGAGGAACAACTTAGGAGAATCTGTTTCAAAAAAATTAAAAATAATAAAGCTACTGGGGGTGTAGCTCGGAGGTAGAACACCCCTGGGTCCAATCCCCAGAATGATGATGATGATGATGATGATGATATTAGGAATGGTATGTGACTTGAGGTAGAAGATGGGCTAGTGGCAGAGCCGGGCTCTCTCCAGCAGGCTGACCACCAAACTCTCCCGCGAGCCACTCTGCTGTCCCACCCACGCCGCTCCAGCTCCCTCTGCCCAGGCCTGACCATCTGAGCGCTTTCACAAGCACTTGGCAGAGGACTTTCCTGCTCTGCCACCAGCTTCCATCCATTCGGTCCCCTTCTGTCCCCACCACCCTAGGTACCTCCCCACCAGCACTCTGCCTTAAACCAAGAGAGAAAGGAAAAGTTAAAAAGGGTCTGAGACTTCCACAGCAGGACATCTGAGCTGTCCCCCAGCTCTGCGGGCTGAGCAAGCCATTGGCTCCCACATCCTCTTGCATGCCGACTGAAACACAGATTTGTTTTCTATCCAATGAAAACTGACAACGGTTCAGCCCTTGCTGCCCACACCAAGGCTGCTACTAAGAAGACTTATGAACTGAAGGGAATGTTAACTAGATAGATTTGAAATGGTCGCTAGAGGAAGGGCTATCCTTCCTGATAAATCTTTCCCAAGCATCCACTACTGTCATCACTTACTGTTTTTGTAGCACTTTCACTTTGCTGGAAATTTGTAGCTAATGGAACAGAAAATGTGTGTAAAACAGAAGATTGAAACTCTCTATATGAGAGAGAGAGAAAAAAAGCTACTTTGGTCCATGGTGCTAATAATTCTCTCCCAAACCCACCCACCCCACAACCCCACACTCAGACCCACTCCATCTACTTTTAACTGTATTATCTTGGCTAAATTACTTAAATCTTTCTAAGCTTCAGTTTTCTGGACAGTATAGGAGATGGTAATAGTTTTCTGAACTGTAAATGAGATAATAATATGAAGTAATTATAAATGAGATAACAATGGTCCTGCGGTTGTCCTGAGATTCAGGGAGATATCATGGGGTGCACATGCCCAGCACTGAGTAAGCACTCAGAAAATGTCCATATGACTTTACTAAAAGTAGGAACTGTGCTTATTCATCTTTGCTTCCTCAGTACCCCCTGCCCCGCCCCAGTGCTGGGGACTGAACCCAGGGCCTCAGGCATGCTAAGCAAGTGCTCAATCAATGAGCTACACCCCCAACTGCGCCGCCTCCATCCTTTAATATAGCGCCTGGCTCGATAAATAATTGCTGGGTGCAGGAGCACAGAGTTTCAGAGAGTACAGGAGTAAAGCCGGGCGGCAAGCTCACCTTCCTAAAAGTACTTTTTGCCGTTGAGGAGAGGGTCCAGGTTCTGCCCGATGCCCTTGCCTGATGCTTATGGACTTTTTTTCTAACTAATTAATCAATCATTTGGAAACAGACCACATTTGAACTGGGAAACTACCGGTGCTAAGTAGGATGTTGTTTCAAAGACAGTCTTTGGTTTTACCTTTTGATTACATTCACATGAAGTTGTTGCGGGATTTCTAAAACCTGCAGACACTTAGAACTGATGCTATGACATGATGTGAATACACCGCTAGGTTCTGCACCCACTGTGGGAATCACTGAATTTGCGTGTTACACACACAGCAAGCAGCGACGGAGCTGGCGCGATACCCATTCCATCCAGCAGGTGGCAGCGACGCACACTCGCCAGGGAACTCCTGGTCTTTAGTTTCTGGTACTCTCCCACCCTAGGTAGAGAGGGAGGCCCAGCCAGCTCTTAAAGGCTGCTGGCTCCCTCACCGGAACAACGGAGGCCCGGCAGGGCACCCGGGAGGATCAACACCTCGGAGTGGCCGTTTCCTCGTGGGCTGTGGCTGGGGAGGAGAGAGAAAGCAGAATCCACTGACTGCTAGTCTCCCAGAGATAAGGATGATAAGATAGAGGTCTGTTCTGCGCATTTAACGGGAGAAAGTGCTGTCACCCTCCAGCATGACCATGACCGTGACCTGCTATCTCACTGTCCCAGGCTCCAGGTTGAGAGGACTCAAGGCCAGTCCACAATCAGGAATACTGACTAGTAAAGATGATGGCACAGTTTCAAGCAGTCCTGTGCTGCCACGAAATGGAACCGTGTCCTCTGCTAGTCAAGACACATTTGTGCCTTCTGGTGTGGGGTACTGAAAACTTGGTCCTCTGGTGGCCTAGAACTGTAAGTCCACTTTTTTTTTTAACAGTACTGGAGACATTCTACTTAGTGCTGGGGATCAAACCTAAGACCTGTGCATGCTAGGCAAGTGCTCCACCACTGTGCTACATTGATAGCCCTTTTTATTTTTTAATTTTTATTTACTTTATTATTATTTTATTTTGGTACTAGGGATTGAACCTAGGGGCATTCTACCTCCAAGCTACACCCCCATTTTTCCTTTTGAAACAGAGTCTTGCTAAGTTGCTGAGGATCTCATTAAATTGCTAAGGGTCTCACTAAATTGCTGAGGCTGACCTTGAACCTGTTATCCTCCTGTCTCAGCCTCCCAGGTACTGGGATCACAGGCCTATGCCACCATACCCAGTTTCTTTTTTTTTTTTTTTTAAGACAGGGTCTTGCTAAATTGCCCAGGCTGGTCTTGAAGTTTTGTTCCTCCTGCCTCAGCCTTCCCAGTAGTTGGGATTACAGGCTTTCCTGGGATTACAGGTGTGCAGCACCGTGCCCCACTGTGAGTCCACTTTTAACCACCATGTGACCCTAATCCTTGGTTTCACTCCCGGTACAATGGAGTAATAAAACCCACCACAGAGGTTGACATTTTTAACACCGGTACCGTGTTCCTTGGACCAGGCTGGTTTTCAAGGTCTTTGTGAAATATTATCTCGTTGAATCACTCAAGAGGGCAGTGTGGTATTTGTATCCCCATCTTTCGGATGAGGAGATTGCTGCCCGGAGAGATGAATAACTTGCCCAGCATCACATGTTGGGGAGTGGCAGAGCCAGGATTTGGACAGTGCAATCAATCTTCAGAGTCTACTCTCACCCATAGGTACTACTGCCTCTTGCTAATAATGGTGGTTACTGATAGTCAATAATTATTAAGCACTTTCCATATGCCAGCAACTTCACATGCATTGACTCCTCTCAGCCTCTCAGCCTCTCAGCCACTATATGAAATGAGGACAAAATTCACTGTGTCCCACCCTGTAAAGAACACATCAAAGTCATTCAAAAGAAGCATAAGTACTTTTGCTCTAATTTGCACTTGGACTCAAGAAAATAAATTAATGGCAATACATAAAGGAGCTAAGTGGTGGGTCCCTTGGTAGCTGGAAGAGTGATTTACAGATAAATCAACTGTGAGAGTGTATGGGGCGTATGTTCCAGTTGTACACGATAAAGTATGTAAACATTCTTTTCACATCTCTTTTTTTTGGCAGTACCAGAGATTGAACCCAGGGGCATTCTACCTCCAAGTCACGCCCCCAGCCCTATTTTTTATTCTTTTATTTTCAAAACAGGGTCTCACTGAGTTGCGGCGGCCTCACTAAGTAGCTGAGGCTGGCCGCGAACCCAGATCCTTGGGTCTCAGCCTCCCAAGTACTGGGATTACAAGCGTGCGTCACCTCACCCGGCTTCTTTTCACATCTTAACCATTAAGGTTCTCATCCAGGGGACCATAGACCATTATAGTATCACAGCCCTTTTTCGAAATGGCAAATGGCCAACAAGGATTTGGGTTGTTTCCACTCCTGTTCATCATGGTTTTCCTCTCCTGAACATCATTGCTCATCCTTTTACGGGGAGGTGGAAAGACCTGGGTGGTTGGCTAAATGAGAGTCACCTTCCTCTCCAGTGTGAGGGCCAGCTAGTACAGCAATGCTTTTGCCATTGAGTTCTTGGAACTCACAATGGTGAAAGTTGATTGCAATATTAACTAACTCAAGCACCTCCCTGGCCAAAAATGTCCTTCCAGCAGGGTATGGTGGCCCATGCCTATAATCCTAGTACTTGGGAGGCTGAGACAGGAAGATCGCAGGTTTGAGGCCAGCCTCAGCAACATAGCAAGACCGTCAGCAACCTAGTGAGACCCTGTTTCAAAATAAAAAGGTCTGGGGATATAACTCAGAGGTAGAATGCCCCTGGGTTCACTCATACACACAATGCCCTTCAAAGTCTGGAATGGAAGGCAGGCTTTAGGATCTCGAGTCTAATGACTTTGGACTCTACTGTCTGCTGTATGCTCAAGTGAGGTTTGGCAAAACAGACAACTCTCTAAATGGGGACCAAAATCTCAGTTGCTGGAAAGATCCAGAGTATATGAGAAATGAATCATTCAAAGGTTGCATAGCTAGCTATTTAAAGTACAGGTTTCTATCTAACCTATTTCTGGTCCAGCTATTCCCATGTAGTAGAAAAACAGCCAGGGAGTTCATGACCAATGGAGTCAGGAGGATCCTGCCAATCATGCATGTTGCTGGAAGACGGGCCAGGGCTGAGTGAGACCAAATGGAAGTTCTACAGACCTCGCCTTGAGAAGTCAGGGGCATTTCTTATCATTTTTTTTCTTCCAGTTAAACCTTTGTGTTCATGCAAATCATTGCAGAATGCTCCTCTTTCACGTGTGATATGTCTTTATGTCTAAATGCATTAGAAACTAAGAATATTTATAGCTAAAGTGCACATCATTTTTAAAGCCCAATCATTTAGCTCTGCATAATGATTCAAGGTTCTTTGTTTCTTTTTCCCTCTTAAAGAAATTTCTAAGTCAAAATGCATTTGAAACTTTAGATTTAGATTCAGATATTATTTTGCAAACTCGCACCTAGATTCTTTTCTTTCAACTCTACAGTCGCAGTGTTCATATAGGTGCGTTATTTTTGACAGCTCTTCTACAAACCATAAATGTCTGGTAAACACTTTTCAAATTATTCTGCTTAGGAGTCTGACAGATACATTTTTTAACACCTGAAAAGTATACCTTCTGATAAGTTTTTGTGTTAACCCAGTAACCTTTTATTAAGAAAGTGAGTGAAGTGCTTAGAGCTGTTTGCAAATAATTGCTTTTAACATTAGTTTTTAAGTGTGAGTTTATATAGCCACACATGTAATTCCCATACTTGCAGTCAGTTTTAGGTTATTCGATGTGGTTTTTATGTGGTTTTAATATTAATAATGTGGTCCAGTGGTCTGTCTTCTTCTTCATTGCTGTCTACCTTTTGGTCTCATAATTATTTTCTGGTACCTCTGTCAAAGGATGGAGAAAGGAAATAAGTTTCAATTCCACTTATCTTTCTTCCCCCCTCCCACCCCAACAACTTGAAAAGTATGTTGGAAAGTAGTTAGCTCTCGATTCCTGCTAACAAAGGGACATACAGTGTGAATAATCCCCAAATTAAAAAGTCAATCCAAAATAATTTTTCTTAATATTTTGATGAGACACGAATTAAACTAGGATTGAATTTTGGAATCGAATAATTTACATATTACTATTGGACTAGGATTTTTTCAAGCTCTGCAGTCATACTATGTGACTTTAGCATGATTATGACTTATCCAATCCCTTAATGAATAGTCTTCCCAAATATGAATGTGAATCAGTTTCCCAAAAGTAGTTTTTAGCTCAATGGTTCTCAAACTTAAGTATACATCAGGATTGCCTGGAGAGCTTGTTAAGAACAGATTCCTGGCTCCACTTGGCCCAGAGTTTCCAATTAGGTAAATCTGTGATGTGGGAGGCCCACGCATTCGCATTTCTTACAGGTTCCCAATGTATGCTCGTCTTGCTTTTCCAGGGACCTCAGTTTGAGAACTTCTGGTCTAGAGGAACAGTAGGTCCTAGATGCTCCTGGAGGGAAATAAAAAAAAGGATTTATCAGTCAAATAAATTTGGGGAACGGTATATGCTTTTTTAAAAGTCTCAAAGCATTTTAAAGGTTTGTAGAAGTCTTACAATATGGGGAATCGGTTTTCTAACTTGCATTTTCTCAACTTATTGGACCAGAGAGCCCTTTATTCTGTGAGTACCAATTAACTCTGAGAACACACATTGGTTAAGGCTGCCCTGTGTCACGGTGCCTCCATAGCCTAATCCTTAG
The DNA here is from genome assembly GCA_004027185.1 of Glis glis. NCBI lineage: Eukaryota > Metazoa > Chordata > Mammalia > Rodentia > Gliridae > Glis > Glis glis. The sequence continues at coordinate 15,731 of PVJS01036334.1, forward strand.
TACCTCTCACCCTCTCCTTCATGATGCCACCGACTGCCACGGACACAGGTGGGACATTCCCACCGCTTGGCACCTGTCCACCTCAGCAGCCTCCCATTCTATCATTCTTTAGCATCCTCCCACTCATCCCCACTAAGCCTGCCTTCCGGCCTCTGCTCCCTCTCCACCCACCTCCCTGCCTTTCTCCTGTCATCTCTCCCCTCCCTATCGGCTGGGTTCTCCCTAGCTCCTTCATTCCTCCACTACCTTCACCGCCTTGTCCTTCCTGGCCCAGAAGCCCACCCAGCCCTGGATACCCTTCCACATCCCTCTCTTTTGTTCCTAAGGGCTTCAGCGACAATGACAGTCGCCACTTAGTTCTTCTAGTCGGTGCCATCAGAAAACCATTTGTCCACTTAGCCAGTATTTCCATGGTTTTTATCATCCCAGGCACTACCCCAAGCCTTAGAAATGTGGGGATGAACAAGGCAACAAGATCTAGGGTCGTGTGGAATTTACATCCTTGAGATGGCAGGAAACCAGTGGTCACACAAGACTTCCAAAGAGAGCTGGAAGCACTTCCGCCAGTGTCTGGGTGGCCAGCGTGGCGCTGCCTCCACTTCCCTTCCTATCATTCTCCATGGGAGCCGTTCTGATCCTTTTGCTCTTTTCAAATGGCAAACCCATTCCCACTTAGCTCAACTTGCTCCTGACTTTTCGAGATGCGCACTCTCTCTACTCCCGACATCAAAATTCCCTTGCACTGCTGCCCTGGTCCCCTCTTCCTTTCTTGCTGTCCCTCCTTACTGTCTCATCTTCCCTCTTTCCACTGCCCCTGCCCTTACCTACAACCATTTGCAGAACAACCCATCTGTGTCTCCCAAAATCCATATTTTGAAGCCCTGATCTCCAACGTGACTATATTGGAGACAGGGCCTTTGCGGACATATTTAAGGGTAATTGGGATCATAAGGGTAGGACCCTGATCTGGTAAGATTAGTGTCCTAATGAGAAGAAACACCAGAGCGCTCGCTTCCTCTGCTCGTGCACAGAGAGGCCACATGAGTGCACAGCAGGAAGGTGGCCGTCTACAAGCTGGGAAGAGCGCCTTGCCAGATGCTGAATCAGCCGACACCTTGATCTTGGACCTCCCGGCCTCCAGACCATGAGAAACGAGTTTCTGTTGTTTAAGCCCCCAGTCTAAAGGTGTTTTGTCATGGCAGCCTGAGCCCTCCACACAGAGCAGATCGCTTCTTTACCACGTGCTCCCAGAGACCTTGCCCTGTCCCGCCTCCCTCCATCCTCCCCTCCCTGCAGGTGGACTTTCCAAAGCATCTTTTATTTCAGCGCGTTCTCGTGCTTTTTCAAAGTGGGACAGCATTACAAAACAGGCTTGAACATGCTCTAAAAGGCTTTATTTTTAACTTCTCTTGGGATCAGAACCTCTGCAGCCTCAGTGTTTCATGCCCCTGAATAGACCTTCAACACCAAATTTGATCTCTGCTGGTCACTGGACCCAGTATTTCTCGATGAAGGTCCCTTTATTATTTCCTCAACTGAATGTGTTCTTTTCAAGCAATTTTGAGAAACAGAGTAGTTAAAGCTCTATTTTATATTTTTATATTTTATATTTTTCTACCAACAGTATTGATATGGAAATGGTAATAGTCCTAAGCAGGCGTGGAAGCTTGAAAATCAAAAGCGAGAACATGGTTTATTCTCGTTAAGGAAAATTTCCCTCCTGAACTCTATATTCTCTTCTCAGTTAATTAGAATCCCATCATCCATTGCTCATTTAGTGGAATATTGCCACCTCATGTGCCCCAGGAGCCCTGGACCTCTGGAGGGAAAGACAAGTGCCATTGCTTCCCCAAGTTGACCTGTGACCTCCAGACCCCTGGTCACTCTAGAGAGAGGCAATCATGTGCAGAGATGAGACCGGAGCAGGGCATTCACGTCCACTGCTGCCAGGGAGCTCCTCCAGAGCTTCTGTGCTGATCATGGAACACCCCATCACCTCCCCTCAGGGAAAGCCCCCAAAGCCCACCTGGCACTGCCATGAATTCAGAGCAAGCCCAAGAGCCGGGCATGGTGGTGCACGCCTGTAATCCCTGTACTTGGGAGGCTGAGACAGAAGGATCGCAGGTTCGAGGACAGCCTCAGCAAGTAGTGAGACTCTCAGCAACCTGGCAAGACCCTGTTTCCAAATAAGAAATAAAATCAGGCTGGGGGTGTAGCTCAGAGGTAGAATGCCTCTGAGTTCAATCCGCAGTACCATACACACACACAAAAAAAGAGCAAGCCCAAGACTCCACAGGCCACGGAAGAGTGGCAGGCAGGGAAAGGAGGAGTGATTATGAAGCATGTTGTATAGCTTAGCATGGAGTAAGTGCTCAGAAAATGGTAGTTATTACCAACCACACCCTTGCCAGCCTAATTATTACTGGTACTCATCATGTATGTATGTATACATACATGCATGGGTATGAGTGAGGATTCTTTCTGGTTCCAAATGGGACCTACGAGTCTTGAAGGAACTCGGGAGGGAGTTGTGAAGCTGGCGTCAAGATCAGAACCATATGCCGGTGGGGGGGGGGATGGTGGAAAGCGAGCGTGCCTGGACCTAGACTCACCTGCAGGAGGCCCATGTGGGAAAGAACTGAGGGCCCTTATCACAGCTAGGACATGACGCTAGCTAGGAGTGTGACACCTTGATAGCAACCGACGAATGCACCAGGCGACATTGGAACACAACCACATGAAAGAGACCAGCTCCAACTGCCAGCTCAGCGGCTTCCTTCACCGCGACCCACAGAGGCTAAAAGCACCAGTAGCTATTCATTCTTGTTTTTAGTCACTCAAGTTTGAGACAACCTGTTATGCAGCAGGAGAAAACTAATTCTATCATTATCTGCCTATCTGTTTAAAATGGAAAAAAAATTGCTTTAAAATTTAAAAATTTTTTTTAAAAAGCAGCATGTATCAGATGGTATCTTCCCTAATCACATCCTATTGTGAATACCTACAAAGGGTTAAGTAGTCGGGCAAACATGGCCTCTAGAGTCATGCACGGGGGGTTCTGGGAAAGCCAGTTCTCATAATTTGGGGTGAGAGGGCTTGGGGGAGTTCCTGCATAGAGACCAGTGTGGGGAATGAAAAGGGGACAGTGAGCAGGAAAGGAGATGAGACTGCCGGACTTGCAAAATGCCAGCCCAGCGGGGAAGAGTGTGTCGTGGGAAGAATTCACAAAGCTGTGACTAAGCTAAAAAGGGCAGAGGAGCTTCTGGTGGATAGAGAAAGTGTATTTTTAAAAATCCAAACTATAGAAGTAAAGATTGCATACGCCCTGGGTTATAAGCAACCAATTAATCTGCACCTTTTTGGCAGGCCCCACAAGCAATCAGGAAGGCAGAGCCCCGCCCGCCAGGCTTGGAACCTGGGGGGAAACCAGGCAATGGCGATGGGAGGGGTGGCTGTCATCAACTGTGAGTGCCAGAGGCCCAGCAGGTCCAGAAGGCTTGCTGGAGGAGGTGACAAGCAATGGGCCTTGGAGATGCATAGAGAGAGCCAGGCTGGGACGTGACAAGAGCCAAAGGTGAATGAGTAAAGTGAATTTGAAAGACAGGCGGCGTAGCGGGGTGCGGTGGCCCACACCTGGAATCCCAGTGCTTGGGAGGCTGAGACAGGAGGATCGCAGGTTCAAAGCCGGCCTCAGCAACTTAGTGAGTCCCTGTTTCCAAGTAAAAAATAAAATAGGGCTGGGCGTGTAGCTCAGAGGTAGAATGTCCCTGGGTTCAATCCCCAGCACCAAAAAAAAAAGAAAGGAAGGAAGACAGGCGGCAGAAATAGGTGTGTGCATCCAGTGCCTCTTGCTGTTCCCATCCCTCCCTGCCTCTGTGATGCCGCGGCGCTGTCAGCTGCTGCTATCTAGGATCTGGACCCCGCAGTGCCATCCAACTCACAGCCCTGCCCTCTCGGACCCTGTCCCTAAGCTTCCTCTGCAGATTCTGCCTCCTTTTTTTGTATTGTCCATCCCGGTAGACTTCATGTCCCTTGACTGCGGTACAGACCACTGCAGCTGACTCCTCTGTTTTCTCTCTGCGTGTCTCCCCTGCCCGGCGCGCACCTCCCCTGGAAGACGGCACACTCCAGTGCAGGCCCGAGCAAACTCACCGCCTTCCTGCTCCTCCTGGAGTGGCCATCCCACTCGGCCAGGCGTGCAGAGCAGGGGCCGTGACTGTCCTTGATCAGGGCTTTCTCGTGACTCCCTCCTAGATGCACAGACATGTGCAAGGGCAGACGTGCACATGCACGCACAGACCCTGTCCTTCCACCTCCTGAAGGCTCCTGGTCCCTCCCCTCCCCCACCCACCCTCTCACTCCTCGTGCTGTTCCATCCATCCTCTCTTATGTGGACCGCTGCTATCAATAGCGCTAGTCATTGCCACTGTCTCCCTATGAACTACTCCCCGCCAACACAGCTCCTCCACTCTCACCAAAGTGCTCTTTTTTTTTTTTTGCGGTACTAGGGATTGAACCCAGCGGCATTCTACCTCCAAGCTCCATGCCCAGCCCTATTTTTTATTCTTTATTTTGAAATAGGGTCTCACTAAGTTGCAGAGGGCCTCGCTAAGTAGCTGAGGCTGACCGCGAACCCGGATCCTCCTGTCTCCGCCTCCCAAGTACTGGGATTATAAGCGTGTGCCACCACGCCCGGCTCAAAGTGCTCTTTTTTTTTTTGCGGTACCGGGGATTGAACGCAGGGGCGTTCTACCTTCATGCTACACCCCCAGCCCTATTTTTT
>PVJS01036335.1:0-20512 GCA_004027185.1 Glis glis
TGTTTTTCTTTTTTTTTTTTGCGGTACCGGGGATTGAACCCAGGGGCGTTCTACCTCCGTGTTACACCTTCGGCCCTATTTTTTATATTTTATTTTGAAACCGGGTCTCACGAAGTTGCGGAGGGCCTCACTAGGTAGAGAGAGAAAGAGAGACAGGGAAAGAGAGAGAGAGAGAGAGCTGAGGCTGGCCGCGAACCGGGATCCTCCGGTCTCTGTCTCCCAAAGTACTGGGATTACAAGCGTGCGCCACCACGCCCGGCACTTTTACATTATTTTAAATGGCACATTTTGTATCAATCAATCATTTAACTGGCCATTTCAGTTTCTGATCATTCGTTTCTGGAATATGGAGCTACAATAAATTTTATTGCATTGATAAAAATTATATGTATTTTCTATTCTATTCATTTATTATACTCACTTATTAGTTCCCTTGGCTTTTTGGTAGATGATCATGCCATCAGTAAATAAAGATAAATTTACTTCTTTCTTTGCGCTATAGGAAAAGAGTGTTTGTTATAAAGCCTTCAGTCTACAATGAAATGATGAGTGCAAATTCCAACAGCAAATTTTCTTTTTTCTTTCTCCTGATTTAAGAGGTTAAGCATCAAATAACTCACTATTAACTAGGATGTAAGCTGTAGAATTTTTTGTAGATGTTCTTTTTCAGGTTGAAATGATCTTATTCTACTGCTAGTTTGCTAAGAGTTTTTTTTTTTAATTTGGTGCATTATAATTTTACATCGTATTGGGATACAAAATGTCAGAAAAATACATGCACACAGCTCTTGGTGCCCTCCCCACTGGGTCCCTCCCCCCTCCCTCACTCTCCTCACACATGACTTTGAAATTGGAATTGGTAGCTTTGTATACATTCATAGCATTATTTCAACTATTACATTCTTTATGACTTCGTCCCCCATTAAGATTTTTTTTTTATCAGTTCTGGGTGTTATATTTGTCAAATGTCTTTTAGAGTATATGGAGATAATCATGTTTATTTTTTAATTGATAATAGGACAAATCACATTAGCAGATTTGTGAATGTAATATTAATCTTACATGCCTGAGTTATACCCCACTTAGTACTGATGTTATTTTTATGAATTGTTGGATTTAGTTTGCTGAAATTGTGTTAACTTTTACATGTCTGTTTGTAAGCCATGTTTTCTCTAATGCTTAGCTTTCTTTCCTTGTAACACCTTTTGGTTTTGGTATAAAATGAATGCTGGCCTCATTGCATGAGATGGAAACTATTCCCACCTCTTCAATTTTTTAGAAGATTTTGTAAAGAATTGGTGTAGTTTCTTCCTTTAATGTTTGGCAAAACATACTAGTGAAGCCATTTGACCCTGAAGTTTTCTTAGTGGAATGTTTTATTGTTATGAATTATGCACTGGTAACTCTCTGTAGGATCCTACACCTGCAATAATGTATCTAACTAATAATTATTTTATACTTCATTCAGTTGGAATGATCTCACTCCCCTATGAGTCTGGGTTTTGTGCAATTTGTATACATGATGATAACACTATGTCTGGACCTCTATTGTTGTAAAATACATATTTTTCACAGTAAAATATGATCTCCTCAACAATAAGTTATCTATATTTTCCCCAGGAGATAAATGACATCTGACATGTATGAAGATGTTTCATTTTTTAAAATGAAGTAGTAATTACACCTTTGGTTTTCTGTGTGACCTTTATAAAGCAGAGTTGTGCTAGAAAAATGAAGCAATGCATGTCTGACATTACTATTATCTTTGCTGGTGTCAGCTGTGATGAGGAAGAAGTACTCTTGAACCTCGATGTTGCTTCAGTATTAGCTGCGGAAATAGATGAAGACCACACAAATGTGAAGACACAGAAGGCTTGTATTCAAAGTTTTCCATAGCAAAGGAGGCAGCTGCTCTCACCTGTTCTTGGTGGAGATTCAAAGACCAAATATTCAAAGGAAATGGGAAAGCTTTACAGTGAAAATGAGTGGAGAGGGTTCAGGTGTTTCATAATGGAAGCATGTCGACCTGGGGAAACTGGAAATGGGTTACTTAGAAGTGTGTGTGGGAGGCCCTCCGCAACTTCGTGAGACCCGGTTTCAAAATAAAGCATAAAAAATAGGGCCGGGAGTGTAGCGCGGAGGTAGAACGCCCCTGGGTTCAATCCCCGGTATCGCAAAAAAAAAAAAAAAAAAAAAAAAAAGAAGTGTGTGTGGGATTGGTTTGGGGAAGATTGCTGGCTTTCTCTGATTGGTCCTGAGGTAGAAGCAGGAGCTAAATAAGAAAGGTCGAAGTTGTTTCCCAAGTACTGACATTTTGGGTCAATTATTTTAGAGCCATGGTTTGGCTTCCTGAGCTGGTTGCTACAGAGGTTTGGGGTTACAGCCCCACTGTTATATCAGTTCTGATCAATGCCCATTTGTATGTTCACTCTCTCATAGCTCAGCTGCCTGCAGGTATGTGGCCCATACAAACATTGGACTGTTTCCAGGGTCAATGAGAAATGTGAAGCTAGGGAGGTACAGGTATACACTTAAAGTCACATGTCAAATAAGAAGAGAGGTATTTGATCTAGAACCATCAAATGCAGTTCTGGGATCAATATCACCAGAGAATTTGTTAGAAGTGCAAATAGAGGGCCCAGCCCCAGACCTACTGAATCGGATACTCTGAGGACGGAGTCCAGCAGCCTGTGTTTTGAGAAGTCCTCCAGGCCAGTGGGATCCTTAGGCTTATATGATGATTATGAGAGTCACTGATCTAGAGCGAGGTTCATTACACTGTGATGCTTTAAGCTAGGGAAAAAGAATTCCCCGACTGACTGTGCTCCGCGCTAGGAGTCAATGGAATGGTGGTTAGAGTGATTTGCTTAACAAGGATTAGGAATAATCACTGCATTTTAAATGGGAGATGCTCAAGTTCTTGCCAGGGATTTGAATAAATTGAGCTTTATTAGGACTGATGAAATGAGGATACTCACTTCCCTAAAGAACAGTGTAAGCCTGAACATGAAATAAATCAAAGGAAAATCTAGGCTTGGAATCTGCAGATGCCATTAATTAGCAAAAGAGGCATCTGGCATTTACACTCAGTTAGAATCTCGACTTGGGGAAGTGGCATTTGATATGCAAAGTGCTGGCCTTGCAGAAAGCGGAACTGCTGTGTCTGTGCGGGTCCCACCACAGGCATGGAAAAGACAAAAAGAGCATGAAGCCTCCTCACTTTCTGCTGAACACAGAATCCCACTCCACAAACTTGAAATAACCTCCAAAGCACTATTGCCTACTTACACCAAATCTAGAGGAGGTGTTTCAATCAGGAGATGGAGGCTGTTACTATAAGAAACTGAATATAATGATTAAGTTGATGCACAGGTATAGAAATATAAGATGGGAATATGCATAATATTCTAATAATATAACATGATAATAGAAAAATATTCTAAGTCGGGCAATGATAGCACACACCTGTAATCCCAGTACTTGAGAGGCTAAGACAGGAGGATCACAGGTTCTAGGCCAGCCTCAGCAAATCTGTGAGACCCTCAGCAACTTAGAGAGACTCTGTTTCAAAATAAAATATGAAAGAGGGCTGGGGGTGTAGCTTGGAGATAGAATGCCCTTGGGTTCAATCCCCAGTACTAAAAAAAAAAGGACAAGAAAACAAAAAGAAAAAAATATTTTACTGTAGTTCTACTTAATCGATAGTGAGATTTTTAATGAAATCAATCATACCCTATAATCAGGAAAATAGTAATAAAGCAATAATGGGCATGGCTCATGTGGCTGATATATATATTATATATATATATATATATATATACTATACACTCAACTCATACATTTCCACTGACTCACACTAGCCTACTCTTTAAAGTAGGGTTTGGATTGCAGATGATGCATTTTGAGTATATATATATATATATTAAGTATATATATATATATATATATATTCATATACACACAAAGACATATATGCATACATATGTACACATGCACACATATCATATATATATGTATATATGTATATGTAAATGTGTAAGATTATACATATTATGATATTTTATGTATGTACTCCCATGGTTAACAAATTTTAATAATTTCTCCAAAAGATATTAGAAAAATTTCAGATACTGGAAGGAGCCTATATGTCCTTATTTTAAATGGGAAAAAGACTAATGTGTTCACAGCCAAAAGCCAAGAAATTTTCCCAGACTCCTTATTTAGCAAGCCACAGAATATTTCTGAATAATATAAAGTATTTGAATCACCACTCTTTATTAAATCTCTATTCAAAAACCCTTTGTGAGTAGGTCTATGTATAGTATATTAGATTATGTACAATATTGGACACAAATTACATTTTCTTTTTCTGTATTCAGTTCTCTCAATGCACAGATTTTATCTACTACAGATTTATTTTCCTAAGGGTTTTGCATTTCTAGGCTTCATAGTTTCACTTACACCCATAAACTAATCAAGTGGGGAAGATGATAATGACAATGTGTCACCCTTGTGCACAACTTGACCTCGATGTATAATCCTAGCCATTATTCTCAGCAGAGAAGAGCGGAGATGCAAGTCCAGCACCCTGTTCATCCTGCCATCGTAACTCACACTCAGCTCACACGTTGTTTCCACTGACTCATTAGATCATAGGATGCATTTTGTGTAAAATACTTCTACACTCTTCCTAACATTCAATTTAAACGACAATGTCTCCTGCTGAGAGAGAAAGAGAAAGAAAACACATAAGTATGTATTATATGCACTCATACATATTTGGATGCATGTCATGTATGTATGTGCATATATGTCTATATATATCTGTGCATTTATGGATATATGTATATATACAGTAATGAGCATGTTTCTTATTTATAGGTCACATAATAAGGTAGATAAGTAGTAAATAAATGCAAGATTGTACATTCTCTCTACAAATAAATCTTTAATATGCTAGACAAAGTAGCTAATGAAAATAATCCCCTTAAAAAGCTTTCATCTTAATTAGAGGAGAAAGAATATAAACAGACAATATAACTGACTTGAATATTTACTTATATGTTAAATAAATAAATGCATATCAACCAATTAAGTCTTAAAAGGTTAGGATGTAAATTGAGTAATATATGTATGTGCATCATATTATGCCATTGTAGAAACACCAAGAAGGGGTCCTTTGTAAGATAGAGTTATTAGTGATTGTAATACATGAACAAAATGGTAAGAGGCAGGTGAAGAGGATGAAGAAGACTTCTGCAACAGAAAGAGCAGTGTATACAGTATTCACAAAGGGTAGAGATGACAGGATACTCACGCAACGGAGAAAATCAGGCAATTCAGGGCTTCTAATTATAGACCAAGAGGCAGGGAATAGAAAATGATGAGACTCCTGAAGTAGAAAGGGGTCCAGTCATAGTGGGTCTTGTATAAATGTTTAGAAGCTTCCACCAAGCCCCAGGGTGGCAGGAAGTCTTTGGAGACAAAGGAACCAGTTGGTAAGACTGTGGAGTGATTCCTGGGAGGAGTAACAAAGTTCAGAACTAGAGTAATGGAAGGAAGGGTATGGATAGGGAGATAAATTTAAGGAATATTTAGGAGAAACATCATTAGGACTTGACAGATGTGTATATGCATGCCTGAGGGGAAGGGTTAATGGCTCAATTAAAGCTTCCAGATTTTTAGGAGAACATTGACGAACAGAATAAGTGAGTTTGAGAGGGGAAGAATAAGTTGATTTTAATAACAACACAAAATAAAGCATTCTAGTTTCAAATAAGAAATATGTGAACAAATGAAGATGATGTATATTGTCCAGAAGTCCAGATTGGGAATTGAATTATTTTAGTAATGAGATACAGAAAGCCCGAGGGGAAAACCCAGTTGCTGTGTTTTCTTGCAGTGTAAGCATGGGCAAGTTACTTAATTTCTTTGAGCCTTACTTAGATTTTCCCCTGTAAAATAAAGTACAATTTGCTGTGCTCTTGTAAAGATCAAATGAGATCATTTCTATGAAAGCACTCTTTAAACTCTATGTTTTTCCAACACGAAAGCCATGTTACCTTCAGATTAAACATGGTTCTGGTAGAGCTACATGTATATTAACCTTTGCTGGTCCTACTAGTCTACGAGTAGAGAATTTATATATATATATATATATATATATATATATGTATATATATATGTATATACATATATAAAAATACATATATATGTATATACAAATAATTTTTAGAATAGATCTAGAAGTCAGGAATGACTTTGGGTATAGAGATGTTCCTTTAAAGAGAGAAGGCAGATAAACACAAAATAAAGTATTGGTAAAGAGGATGGAATTTAATTGGTAAACCCAGTTTGGGAATACTAGAATATCCTTGTGGATCAGTATGTCTTCTACCTGCAAGAAGACCCAGGGCTACTATGAAAAATAGTGAAATAAAAATAGGCCTCATAACTGAACACTGAAAAATTAAGATTAGAAAACAAAAGAAAAATAGCAGATATTTAGAAATTGCAGACACCTTGAATATAGCAGTGTCTCAGTCAGCATTCTCACTGCTGTGATCTTACCATGTAACTTAGAGGAAGGAAGATTTATTTGCTCATGATTTTCTTGGAGATTTTGGTGTTCAGTCCATGTGAGGCCAAGGACAGTGGATCTCAGAGCATGGAGGTGGGGCGCATAGAGAAAGAGAGAGAGCACAAGGCTTTGCTCTCACATCACAGTGACCAGAAACAAGAGAGCAAGTGGGGGGAGGAGGAACCATATATAATCCCCAAGGCTGCACCCCCAGGAAACCACCTTCTCCAGCCACACCCTACCAGCCTAGGCCACCACCCATTGTAATGGATTTATCCAGTGCTGGGATTACAACCCACGTGACTCAATTATATCAACTCCAAACACTAATTTATGAGTTCTGCAGGGATCATTCTATATCCAACTATAGCAAACAGATATGCATAAAATACTTTCATCTGGCAAAGTGCCTATGCTGCTCCTTTAAAACTAACTTACTGCTATGAAAAAGGAAGACGTTTGATTGTAAGCTGTCATTGTATTGTTTTGTGACACTATACCAGAGGAAAGCATAGTAAATTTATTGATAGAAGAACCTATAAAATACACCAAGGTATAGCATGTCCTTTGAGAAATGAGCAGAGAGCCAGTCATTAGTGGGAGAGGAACCTTTTTTCCAGGATAAGGATTTGAATTGTGGTAGAAACAGTGAGAAGACCAGTGCCAATGGTAACTGGAATAGAGAGCAAGAGCTGCATTTTGAAGTCATTCAGCAGCAGAAGAAAGATGACAAGACACCCTAGACAAAAAATAACAGCAAACAGAGTAAGGAGTAGGGAAGGAAAGTGAAAAGGATGAGGTGTTCAAATGACTTTGTGAGACATGGGCTTGAGTTCAACAATCCACACCCCTCTCAATAATGTGGCAATTCTTTATGAATTTACACATTTTATATGGGTAGTGAGAGCTCTTAGTTGTTTTGAAAGCACACGGCATAAAGACAACCAGATAAGAGCTGAGATCTTCCAGTTCTGATGAACCAAAAATTCAGAAATTCACAAACAGGCTCCTGGAATTCCTGAGTTCCAAAGTACTGTTACTAGAAATAGGGATATACTAGCTATCTGGTTTCCAACTCTATCAAAAATTAACTTTCTCTGAAAGAACAAATATTTATTTTCTACATAATAACTATACTATGGGTACCAGTAGTGACACAGATGTAAAAACATCTGATTATTTTTCCTCACTATATATGTATCCTACCCTTTCTCTCACCATACCTCACTATATTCTCAAGCCACTGTCAAATCGGAATGCTCCTCGCAAGAAATGTGATCTTTGCATTGTAAGGTGACTAGTCTACTTTGGCCTTTTTTTTTTACTCTAAAAGAGATTTGAGATCTTTATCTCTGACCAGATGGGGAGAAACACCAGTTCAAAAACAGTGCAAAAATAAAGTGGAAAATAAATTATAATCAATGATACAATGAAAGAATACTGTCTTGAACTTGAAATCCAATTATCAAAAGCATTTATCATCTTCAATGCAGAATGGAAATGAAACAATTCTATAATTGTCTTGGTAAATTCAGGCATTTTCATAAATCTCAACTATAGTTTTATTCTTAGAAATTCATTAATATAATAAAACCATAGGATATTATTAATATAATACTTGATCCTTAGAATCATATAAAAAATCTTCATGTATTTCAATTTTGTATGAAAAAGTTCTACTAGCAGTTTGAAAAGAACTTTAACAATTTACTCAGTCATTATTTTCTTGTCTGCAGAATGTTTCATTGTTTTCTTGTCTGTAGAATGAAATTCATCTTTGTACCCACTCTTAAGGATATTGTGAGGATTAATGATATGTATTAAATATCTCGATCATTCTTAGTACAGTTTCTGACTCACACATATATAGTTATAGTATTATAGGTGTTAAAATATTGGTCTCAGGGAATGATGAGACACTTTGAAATATATATATATATATATATATATATATATATATATGTTCAGAAACATGTATTTTATATATATTTTTTTAAAAAAACAATAAACTCATGGCAACAGAAAGAAGAATCTTTCACCTTCAGATTTGCAAAGATTAAAATGAATGGGATAGTAAAAGGGACCCCTGAAGAAAAGAAAAATTAGTATCTTTCTGGAAAGTTATTGGTGCTACCTATAGAGGGACCCAAAAGGTGCAAGATTTCACACACTGGTGTGATTTTTTTTTTAGCGTTTACTCACAAAAATAATTTTCAAAATGCACAGTAAAATTATAATACTAAAAATACACAGTGAAATTATAATACTGAAAAACAATTAGAAATGACCAAAAGGATTGGTATAGTATATTGGTGAAAAGAATGGTGAGTTCTGGTTTGTTAAAACAAATAGAAACTATTGATTCTTTAAAAAAGAATGGCATCCTAGAGGAACATGTACACTCAACAGGAAAGGAAACCTAGTCGCGTTCTGTGACTCCCTGTACACAGTCACAGAAAGACTCTCTTTGTAAGGTGAATAGCGCGTAGATATTGGTAAGATAGTTCTAAAAGTCATGATAGTTTGAACAGGGAATTACCAAACCATCATGCACTTTCCTGAAACGTTTTGCTTCCACTTAAAAAAATTCTTGTCAATATTTATTTTACCAGTATTTTTATGTAATACCAACATCTTTTTATTGAATAATACCATTAATCATAGTTCTTGTAATCAGAGTTTCTGTTTTCCTTTTCCCATAAATAAGGTAAAGGTTAAAATGCTAGGAGATCAGCTGACTCATTTTGATGGAGAGATTAGAGGCAAGTTAATAAAGGCTGCAGAAGATGTGACCATTCTTACGGGTCAGCAGCCCGTCTTCTGTAGGAGGATTATCCATCCACTACCCCTCCCCTCTGCCTGCCTTCTAACATTGCCCTTGAGGGGCCTTCTGTGTGAGGAGCACGTTTCTTGACGGGTTGTCAGAGTGAACCACATGTCATGGGCATGGAGGCGACAGTGCTAAATGGGAGCCTTAAAACTACTGCATGTTTTTGGCAGCTCTCTCTCTTGTTCTTTATGGTTCAAAATTGGTGTCACCAAGTTAGCAGCTGCCTCTTCAGTCTGGGACCCAGGAGAGGAGACAGTGAAGCAGATCTTCAGTGGACTTCCAGAGGTCACCATAAAATGTCAGGGGAAACCTAACTGACATTCAGAGAGATGCCAGGGATGGTTCTTGCCTCAGCGTAACCTAGTGGTAGCTAATTAATGCAGGTCAGTTACCATGGTGTGAGCAGAGTATAAAGAAGTCAAAATGAGGAGTGCACTGCCCATAGGCCAGGTAGAAATTGGGGCCACCAACACCCAGAAATAGAGAAAGCTGTGTGGAAAGGCTGCCGGGCTACCAGACTGCCATTGAAGGGGTACAGCCAGTTGTCTCCCCAGCGACCTCACAGGTAGCAGCCTGGGTGATAAAGGAAGAGTTGTTCTTCTGACTAGTTGTTTTATTTTATGTAATGGACTCTGTAAATTTTCGTACAGATCATGTTTCCTTTTTTACTTTTGGTACTATAAACCTTGGAGACAAATTTGAAAATGGCAGACCTTTAGAAAATATGGATATTTAAGCTAGTTGTGGAACCAAAATAGTTATCTGTCAACAGATGAATGGATAAAGAAAATGTGGTATATGCGTACAGTGAAGTTTTACTCAGCCATAAAGGGAACAAAATTGTGTCATTTACAGGAAAATGGATGGAACTGGAGAACATTGTGCTAAGTGAGATCAGGCCGACTCAGAAAATGAGGGCTGCATGTTTTCTCTCATATGCGAGGACAGAGAGAAAATAGGAAAGAAAAGAGACCTCATGAAAGTAAGGGGAGAAACCAGTCGAGTAGTGGAAGGAAATTGGGGGAGGGAGTGAGGAGAGGAGTGAAAGAGGTTTGGGGAAGGACACACTCAATAATATTATATGCATATATAAATGTATAATTATGAATCTCACTGTAATGCATAATTACAATGCACCAATAAAAGATTAGTAAGGAAAAGATTAACTAAAAGAAAATACGGATATTTGTGTTTTGCATTTTTATATCATTAACATTTCTGTCTCCATTTTCTGTTCTAGCCTTTCCATTCTTCGTTTTCCTTTTTAAAATGGATTCTATATAAACATGTGTTGTTTAAAGGTAGATAAAAGCTTTTCTATCACTTTGTCTCTTTGTTAGCAAGTGATATAGTTGAACAAATAGATGTGAAGCATAAAGTATATGATTAGTAAGCACCTACTGTGGACTATACTCGCTTTAAATACACATATTGCTTTCAAACTCATTTTTTTAAACCACTTATCAGATGGATAAAGGGATTCTCACAGATGCTAAATAGCTTGCCCTCAATGGTAAGAGACAGCAGAGGCAGAACATTCAGGTATCTGTCATTCCAAAAGTTTTCTCTTACTGCGAGGATTCTAAATTACCCAGCTCTGTACTATAGATGTGAAGCTGGTTGTGTATGATGGCCAATAGAAGTAATAACCTCATGTAATGATAAATGAAAATAATCAGGTATCTCTGAACAGGTCACGTTGGATTTTTCTTTAGTCCTTATATTATGTCTTTAAATGAAGGCCCTTGAACATCACATGTAGCTCATCACTAGTTCTTTACAAAACCAAAGATCCTTGGGTACCCCTAGCATGCATTTCCAGTGCTTTGATCATAAAGTTTCAAAGTCATGCCAAGTTTCCCTCTGATTGCATGGCATGCAGCCCTTAGTAGCTTTTATTTTTGTCTTCATGCAAATAAACAGAGACTGGAAAAGGAAAGCACATTAAAGATGAAAGTCTGTTTATGAGAATGCCAAAACAACTAGTTGTTTATTCTTGTTCCTATCACTCCACTTTTAATTCTTCACAGATAGACACAAGGACACTAAGTAAGAGTGATTTAGGCAAAATATCAGATAGAAACAACAAGCAGATAGATGGCTTTGCAGAATAAATTTGCATAAAACCTTAGGAGGTCTAAAACTCAAGTTTACAAATGTTAGGCATTTGTGTACATTATATGCATTAACCAGTTCAATCATTTTTATAATGGTGCAAAGTAGCTATGCTTACTAGTAGTATGATACAGATGAGGAAACAGAGTGGGAGATCAATTGTGACCTGTCCAAAATAATGTTACTAGGAAACAGCATTGTTAGAAATCCAGCACAGACAGATCCAAAGCTATATCATTATAACATTTCGAAGCTTATCTGTACTCTGGGAGAAATGCCTTATTGCTACTTATAAATAATCAGAGAATATTGTATTGTCTTAGGATTGAATAAATTAAATACAGATGGCATAGTCCTTGTCTAAAATGCTTGGGACTGGAAGTGTTTCCAATTTGGTAACTGGATTTTGGAATGTTTGTATAGACTTTACCCACTGAGCATCTCTAATCCAAATATCTGAAATCTGAAATGCTCCAAAATCCAAAAACGTTCAAACATCATGTTGGCGCTCAAAAATGTTTCATATTGCAGAGAATTTGAAATTTCAAATTTTCAGATTTGGGATGCTCAACCTGTAATATGCTTACCATCACGACTTTGCCAAATTCTGTTTTAAAAGTTTAGTTTTCCCAGAGGGTTCAGATTTACCCTTTTCTTCATTAACATAGTAAACCTATCATTTTCTTCATTTCTTTCCTTTCTCAAAGCACCTAATTAAATTCATGAGTTTTGCAACTGTTGATTTGGGGAAGAGATCTAGATTTCTTTAAATTCTTGATGGGCTAGTTGAAATGAAAGGCTTCCTCATCTACTTATATGGTGATTGGTTCAAGTTGCTTAAACTAAGACAACTTGTTATTTTTTTGTCTTTTGCTATGAAGGCCTTTATTGGAAAGTTTCAGAAATATTCTCTCAACTCCTTACTTTGATTACTACTGACAACAATCTTACAAACACAAAGATTTAAGAAGTAATAATCAAGATGGTGTGGTGTTGGCGAAAGAATAGACAGAAAAATGAGCAGAATAGACAGCACAGAAATATAATATAATATATTATATATAATAATCTGATCTTTGATAAAGGAACAAAGGGATGATAATAGAGCAAAGACAGTTTTTTCAACAAATGGTGGTACAACTAGTGGATATGCATGGAGAAGAAATAATCTTGGCACAGAGGTTACACATTTTACAAAAATTGGCTCAACATTGACTATAGATCTAAATGTAAGATGCAAAACTATAAAACTCCCAGAATATAGGAGAAAAACTACATGAGCTTAGGTGTGGCAATGGTGTATTAAGCATAGCACCAAAATCACAACCTATAAAAGAAATAATCAATAAAGTGGACTTCATTGAAATTAAAAATTTCTCCTCTGAGAAAGACAATGTTAAGAGAGTGAAATAATGAGCCACAGACTGGAAGAAAATATTTGCAAAGGACATATCTAATAAAGGACTAAAGGAACAACTCTTAAAACTCAACAATGAGGAAACAAACAGTCCAATTAAATAGGAAGAAAATCTTAACAGTTGGCTCACCAAAGAAGATAAATCAATGGCAAATAAATGTATGAAAAGATGTTCTACATCATATATCATCAGGGACATGCAAATTAATATAACAAAATGCTACTATACAGTTGTGTGTGTAGTATGGTCAAAATACAGAACACACACCACCAAATGCTTGCAAGGGTGTGGGACAGCAGGGCCTCTTATTCATTCCTGGTAGGAATGAAAAATAGTACAGTCACTTTGCAAGAATGTCTGGCAGTTTCTTACAAAACGAAACATGCTCTTGACATACATTATAGCAATTGTGTTCCTCGTTATCCATCCAAAGGAAATGGAAAAAAATATTTCCACACAGAACTTGAACAAAGATTTTTATAGCAGCTTTATTTATAATTGCTAAAACTTGGAAGCAATCAAGAGGTTCCCTCAGTTGGTAAATGGATAAATCATTTGTGGTACATGGAGACAGTGGAGTATCAGTCATTCCTACAAAGAAATGTTATAAACCTATGAAGAGGCATGGAGTAGCGTTAAATGCGTATTACTACATGAAGAAGAAGCCAGTCTGAAAAAGCTAAACATTGCATGGTTCCAACCGTACAACATTTCTGCAAAGGGAAAATTACAGAGATAGTAAAAGGATTAATAATTTTTAGGGGGGAGGTGAAGGGAATAGATGAATATATGGAGGAAAGAGAATTTTTATTTATTTATGTGTGTGTGTGTGTGTGTGTGTGTGTGTGAGAGAGAGAGAGAGACTAGGGACTGAACCCAGGAGTGTTCTCCTCCAAACTACACCCCCAGATCTTTTTTTTCTTTTAAACAGGGTCTCATTAAGTTGTGAGGGCCTCGCTAAGTTGCTGAGTCTAGACTTGATCCTACAATCCTCCTGCCTCAGCCTCCTGAGTACTGGGATTACAGGTATGTGCCACTGCACCCAACTAAAGAGAGTTATTATAGCAGTGAAAATACTCTGTATGAAACTATAGTGGTGCAAATATACAATTATATACGTGTACACATCTATAGACTGTATAACAGAGTGAACACCAATGTCGATAATGGACTCTGGGTAAAAATGATGTGTCAATGTGGGCTCATCCATTGTGATAATGCCCCACTCTTGTGGCAACAATTTATAAGTGGGGAGGCTGTGCATGTGTGGGGCAGGGCTCAGTGGGGAATTTCTCCATATTCCTCTCAATTTTGCTGTAAACGTAACACTGCTCTGAAAAATGAAATCTATTAAAACAAATACCTTGGGCAACTGCACAAAGAAGAGATGATGTCTTACTAACATCATTGAGCCATTGCCTCTACTGATGGTGCAGGCTGTCCACTTCCAGAATCTGTTTGTAGGACAGTCTATTCCCTAATGTGTATTTTATTTTGAGATAGGTTTTCATTTATATTTAACTGAAAGCGTATAATTTGTATTTCTGATATTTCTACCTAAGCTGATGACTGTGGCATGTTTACAGAGTTAAATATTGGCTCGCTTTAAAAAAATGTGTGAGCTTGAGAAAGTCAGTTAACCTTTTTCAGTTTTAGTTTATGATCTATAAAAGGATGACACCTAATCAGCCTTATTATGAGAATGAAATAAAATATCATATGCTAAACATTTTGTACCATACCAGTTGCTCAATAAATAGGTTTCGTACTTAATGGGAGAACAGTAACTTCATCTCCATTATTCTCTTCAGACTGAATCCACATGGTTCAAGACAGATCAGCTGTTCTGGCATCCCTCTTGGTACAACGAAGACCTATTTTGTTATATTTTCCCTTTGGAAGTATCTTGAGAACTAAGCTTGTTTTGTCTCCTCTAAAATATTATTCTTTTTGAGAGGAACTTGTTCTTCCTTGTACTATAAGCTCTCGTGGCACTCAAAACAAGCTTCTTTATAGAGCAAGGGCTTGATAAATCCTGTTTCTTTTACACATAAACATACAACGAATAAAGCAAACACTGAAGAGGTATGCAAGGATGCTCCTTACCAAAAGCTTAGTAACTGTTAAGCACACACATTTCCATTGTTAGCTTGAGAGTCCCTGGGCATTTGGGAGATTATACAGAAAATCAAAAGGAAAAGAAAGATGTTTTCGGCAGTTACTATGCATTGGGTAATGCCCTAAATTGTTTTACATTTATTCACTCTCAGAACAACAATAATTTATTTCCTCATTTATATCACCATTCTGCAGATATGAATGAGCCCGAGACATCATGCTACACCTCTGTGAATTGCTATCTATATGCTGTATGCTATTTAAATTCAACAAGTAATTATAAAAGATCACTGAGCATGGGTAAATTTTTCTTGTTCACATAAAGAAAGACAAGTGAAGTCATTTGTCCCAGGTAATATGAACCATCAGGGGTAATTATCAGAATGCAGTATATTTGAAGGATACAGTGGAACATGATATGATTTTTGTGTTTAATAGCATAAGATTTGTGCTATACAAAGCATATTCGATGGATATTTGCTGAACGGATGAATGATTCTAAACCCAGGTCTATCTTCTTCCAATTTCAATGTCATTTTGCTATGCCAGACTGCATTTAAGTAATCCACATTTAAGTCATTATACTGGCAATATTAAATATTCTATCAGAATTGAATTGCATGTTTTTGGCATATTTGAGGACTATTCTACTAAAAGTAAAGAAACTTACTTTTATGATCTGATTAGATATTGAAATAAAAACCTATTTATTTTTATCTGAATTTTATTTTACTGTTTGGATTTAGAAAGAACATGAAAATCTTTAATTACATTTTTCCTCTAAGAAGAAATTAAAATCCTGAGCCAGATTGAAATAAAAATAGATATAAATCATATAGATTTAATTAAATTTAAGTAAAAGAATGAACCAGAGGTCTGTCCTAGCCCAACAGATCATCAGCAATTATTTTAACTCAAAATAAGGTACTTGGCAGGCTGAAACAGGAGGATTGCAGGTTCGAAGCCAGCCTCTACAACTTATCAAGACCCTGTTTCCAAATACAAAATAAAGTAGGGTTGGGGATGTAGCGTGGAGGCAGAATGCCTCTGAGTTCAGTCTCAGCACCACACTCACATGGAATAAAAATTCAAGTATGATCAGTTGTATGATGAATTTTTGAGAAAATGCATGGAAAACAGAATGGGAATTGTCCAAAAAAAAAAAAAAACAGTCAATACAAAGTCAGTCTGGATAATATTCCAACCCATTGAATGTCATAATGTTATAAAATAGTTTGTCTTTCCTGGAACTTAACCTCAAATGTTTCTTCTATTTTCACTATAAATTCATCTACTTTAATATGTTTTCTTGATCCTGTACCCACTGATTTAGTCATACTTCATATAAAAATAGTGAAGTCAGTCATTCTCAATTTCATGCCCATAGGATACTTTAGGAGACCAGCAATTCCCCAGAAATCAAATATACATGTTTTTGGATATATTTGCATAGGTTGCTCTAGAGATAGATCCTGTGGCTTTCTTTGGATTTGCCCATGGGTCCATGATCAAAAACACTTAAGAAATACTGACTTACTTCCTCAGTTCACTCTTGTCTTTACTGAGCATCTATATTTGCCCACAAGTCGTTTTAGGTCAAGTCCACAAACTGTCGCCAGAAAGCCTAGATTCCAAATCCTGCTGTAACACTAATAAGCTATATTCCATTGGATGTGTTATTTAAATATGTTAAATAGGGATATTAATATTACCTATCTCACAAGATTGTTTGATAATATTAAAATATGTCATGAGAGTGAAATGCCAAGGCTTCCTGGAACCAAGAAAGCATTGTATGAGAATTAGTACTGTGTAAATATTATGATAAAGGAAGAAAGTATGATGTAAGAATGAATATTATGCCATTTTTATTGTTAAAGTCTATGATGCCACCAGGTATTTGAATGTACTTCCAAACTATGTTTCTCAGAGTACCTACTCTTGGAGTTGTACAGATACTCTATGAAAACTGTTAAAAGGACAAATACATTTGAGAATTATTGCACACTTTTCTTCTTGAAAATTCATAATACATACTAGTTTATTAAGGAAACTATCCTTAAACTTGTTTAAATTTATTTAACCATGTATTTTTCCCACAGAACCCCTTTTTTAGAGGGAATGTCTATTATTTTCTTGTAGAGTTCACAATTTAAGTAATGGAATCTCTGTTTGGTGGTCACTTCACTGCAGAAAATGAGATGGTACCAAAGTCTGGTATTTTTATTCAGTGGGTATATAAGGATGTACTTAGCCATAATATTTGATACAGTAATTTCCAACATTGATTTGGCCAATTACAGAGTTCTTTTTTCTTGGAAAGCTGGGAAAAGTAAAAAAGGATCTCTCACACACATAAATGCATACATAGGGAAATTCCATTTTGAAATTGCCTAGAATTGGAATTCTGATCATAAACAACTTTGGAGAAGAATATGAATTCAAGTTCACTGACTAGCAATCTTGATATTTGCACAGTTGACCATAGTGATCTCAGCCACAGATGCTGCAAACATCAGATACTTCACTCAAACCCAACATGAAAATACGTGGTTATGGATGACAATGTGCTCTACTCTTTTTGTCAATTCGATCTTTGGAATAGTTATATCCTTTCTCTATTTTGTTATCAAATGTAGATCTTGTAAGTGATTCTTAGAGACATATAGTAGTCACCCTTTATCCACTTGGGATATGTTAGAAGACTTCCAGTGAATGCCTGAAACAACAGATAAGAACCAATCCCACATACTTCTCATTATAAGAAGAAGCTTATTTCCCATGAATGTGTCTGAATGTGGCCCCAAAGGCCCATGTGTTAAAGGCTCGTTCCACAGCCTCGTGATGCTATTGGAAGATAGTGGAACTTAAAGTGGAGCCTGGTAAGAGGTTTCAGGTCAGTGGGTATGCATTCTTGACAAGGATTGTAGGGCCTTGGTCTCTTCCTCTCCCTTTCCTTTTGCATCCTAGCCATGAGGTGAGGGCTTGCTCCACCAAGTGTTCCTGCCTTAATGTACTTTGCTGCCCCAGGCCAAAAGCAACAGAGCCAATGGGCCATTGGCTCTGTTGTGATGCAAAATAAGCCTTTCTTCTATATAGGTTGATTTTCTTAGATATTTATTATGATAATGTAAAGATGACCAACACATACATACATGTGATAAACTTTAATTTATAAATTCAGCACAGCAAGAGATTAGCAACAATAACTAAACTAGAATAACAATACACTCTAATAAAAGTCATAGTAATATGGTCTCTCTCTCTCTCTCTCAAAATATATTATTGTACTACACTGTTGTTTCTAAGATTGTGATTGAATATGAGCAATTGAAACTACATAAAGCAAAATTAGCTGATAAGGGAAGACTACTATATAGGTTAATATACTATATAGGTTAATATGAAGCATATTACTATGTGTGCATAATTTTTGAAAATATACCTGTATTTATTTCCTGTGGATTCCATAACAAATTACTGCTACTTAGTGGATTCTCCATTCGACCTATACACAGCTATGGTGGACACTAGTTGATGAAAATGTCGAAATTCAAACTCATCTTATTTACTCCATGCAAAAATGAAGAACACATTTGGGCATATACGCTTGGGATCTTCAGGGACCTATAATGTTTCCAGATAAGTCGATAAGGTCTACAGTACAGTAAATCTGTAATCCTGAAGTTCCTGTGCAGTAAAAGGAAAGAGATTATTTTGATAGCAGCTCAAAATTCACACAGATACTAACCTTTCAACGTATCAAGAAGTGTAACAATGAGCTTGAAAAATCATAAATATTGAGATTGTATCTGAGCACTTGGGGATTTATCAACCTAACCTTCCATTCTCTCCTCCCCCTTTAACTCAAGAACACACAGGCTCCCTCCACTAAATCAGTTTAAACTAAGACGAAGAACATTTGTCAAATTGTTATGGATCCAAGAATTCCGCAGCCAGTCATGACACACATGAAGTTAAGAAACACCAAGAAAATTAATACAAGCTGCGCTATCCCCGTGGCGGTCCAGAAAATAGACAAGCTTCAAAAGCCCATATGTTCTTAGCTGGGAATCCTATACTTTATACTTTATTTTTTATTAGAATAAAAAATGCTTTTTATTTAAAATAAATACAAACCAACCTCTATTTTAAAACCATGCTGTATGTTCACAAATAAATGTGACATCAACCAAAATTTGAAGGTGCTGAAAGAAGAAGCTTATTTCCCATGCATTAAAGATGCATTGAGTTTAAAGTATCAAACAGAAGCCTAATATTGGGTAATAAAGATTGAGTGATCTTACAAAAAATGCTGTCTTTGTTTATGTAGGAAATACTAAGTATTCATGCCCAGAGTGCTAAATACACTAAATAAGTACACACAATTTTTATTTTGTAGTAATCTATATCACAGCTTCTCCTTGTAATTATGTTGAAGTAACCAGAACTAGGTTTCCTGTTCTCTTTCCAAAGAAAGAAAATTGGGCAAATTACATGAAAATGGTTTTTAGATAAGAGATAGTAGTCGGCACAAGCCTGGGACCTCTGAGAGAAGAGGGACAAATAAAATTGTTCTTTCTCCTGGAGCCACATTCCCGTGCTGCTGTAGATGGTGGGGTGGAGGGGCCAAGCAGATCATGAAAAGAAGTCTCACTGAGATGAATAAAGAGAAAATTCAAGGAAGCCAACAGGGTTGGAGCTTGTGGGATTGAGGACTAGAGATGAAGGAACTAAGAAGAGAAAGAACTCCAGAAATTTTACATGACTCCCTTGAGGCTGTATGACACATGCATAGAGAAACCGCACAAGGTTGGGCAAAGAAAACAAAACTAATAAGGAGTTCTGAGCTGACATTCCCAGAATACATGGGGTTGGAAGATATCTGATTGTTAACTAGTCATAGTAGAGATAATTCACTGAGCACCCAGGGAATTCAGTGGGTGTCTCAGAAGGCCACAATTTAGGAGTAAGTCTAAGCTATTAGTAGTAGTGCAGCCATTTTGGAAAACAGTATGGAGATGCCTCCAAAATGAAAAATAGAGCTACCCTATGATCTAACAATCCCACTGTGGGATACACCCAAAGGAATAGCGATCAGTATGCCATGGACTGTTTATGGAAGCACTATTACAATAACCAAGATATGGAAACAACCTATGTATCTGTCAACCGATGAATGGATTTTAAAAATGTGGCATATCAAACAGGACAGAACACTATTCAGTCTTTTAAAAATAACAGGAAATTCTGCCGGGCGTGGTGGCGCACGCTTGTAGTCCCAGTACTTTGGGAGGTGGAGACCGGAGGATCCGGGTTCGCGGCCAACCTCAGCGCGCATGCGCGTGCGATCAATATCTCTCTCTCTCCTCTTTCCTCTCTCTCTCTCTCTTTCCCTCTCTCTCTCTCTCTCTCTCCTTCTCTCTCTCTCTCTACCTAGCGAGGCCCTCC
>PVJS01036336.1:0-20508 GCA_004027185.1 Glis glis
ATTTTTCATTCTTTATTTTGAAACAGGGTCTCACTAAGTTGCAGAGGGCCTCACTAAGTAGCTGAGGCTGACCGCGAACCTGGATCCTCAGGTCTCAGCCTCCCAAGTACTGGGATTACAAGCGTGCACCACCACACCTGGCCTAAACAGGTCTTCTCCAGCTCCTAGGCCACCACGTTCCCGCCACCACCGTCTCTTCCTGGGACTACAACTTGATCCTCCTAACACACTTATCCAGCTCCGGATCATTTTACTGATTATTTTCTTAAACACAAATAGGATAATATCATAAATCTGCTTCAAATCTTTGAATGAGAGCTGGGGGTGTAGTCCAGTGAAGGAGAACTTGCCCAGCATGTGCAAGGCCCTGAGTTCATCCCTAACACAGCACAACAAAACAAAAACAAAATCTTTCCCCAGCTCAGTGGCACACACCTGTAATCCCAGTACTTGGGAGGCTTAGACAGGAGGATCACAGGTTCAAACCCAGCCTCAGCAATTTAGCAAGATTCAGCAACTTAGCAAGACCCTTTCTCAAAATAAAAAATAAACCGGGCATGGTGGCACACACTTGTAATCCCAGTACTTGGGAGGCTAAGACAGGAGGATTGCAGGTTTGAGGACAACCTCAGCAAATAGTGACTCTCATTAACCCAGCGAAACCCTGTTTCAAAATAAAAGTAAAATTGGGCTGGGATTGTAGCTCAGAGGTAGAATGCCGCTGGGTTCAATTCCAGTGCCAATAAATGAATGAATGAATGAATGAATGAATAAATAAATAAATAAATAAATAAATAAATAAATAAATAAAATAGAAAGGGCTAGGGGTGTAGCTAGGAAGTAGAGTGTCCCTGGGCCCTGGGTTCAATCCTTGGCACAAAAACAAGAAAAAAAGGACCAAAGTTTCTCATCCCCTTCTCTCCCTGCCTTACCTCGTTGCCTCTCCTGCCTCACTTTCCAATTTCAAGCACCTCAGCTGCCCTAATGCTGGCCCCTTAGCCTTGGCGACTTAACCACCTTAACCATGGCTCCCCACCCCTTCACTTCCATTCCCTTCCATCCTTCAGACCGTATTACAAACATTACTTCCCAGGAAAGACTTCCTTGTCCAATCCAAACTAGACTACGAGGTATATGTTCTCATAATCCTTCTACACACTACACAACTCATAATTATATAGCTTCCTGCTAATTTTATAATCTATTCACCTCACCACATTGCAAATTCCTGAAGACACACATACTTAATTTGCTTAACATTGTCTCCCCAGGATGTTGCACAGCCACTAGCATGTTGTATGTGCTCAATAAATATGTATGGAAGGAATGGATGAAATCTGCTTCCCCTTCTGTGTCCCCATTATCAGACAATGACAGCACCTTCCATCCTGTGCTCAGAACTCAAACCAGGGAGCCAGCCTTCATTCCTTTCTCCCCTCATGACCAACATTCAGTGTTCACCAAGGGCAGTGGGTTTAACCTACTAAATATCTCTCCAATCCATCCTTCCTCTCTATGCATAGTTCCACTGGTCTAGTTTCTTTGTGTGTGTGTGTGTGGCACTGGGGATTGAACCCAGGGGCATTCTATCTCTGAGCTACACCCCAGCCCTATTTTATTTTATTTTTTTTTTTTTTTGCGGTACCGGGGATTGAACCCAGGGGCGTTCTACCTCCGAGCTACACCCCCAGCCCTATTTTTTATACTTTATTTTGAAACCGAGTCTCATAAAGTTGCAGAGGGCCTCACTAAGTAGCTGAGGCTGGCTGTGAACCCGGATCCTCTGGTCTCCACCTCCCAAGTACTAGGATTACAAGCGTGCACCACCACGCCCAGCCTCCTATTTTATTTTTATTTGGAAACAGGGTCTCGCTGGGTTGATGAGAGTCTTACTACTTGCTGAGTCTGTCTTTGAACCTGCGATCCTCCTGTCTCAGCCTCCCAAGTACTAGAATTACAAGCATGCACCACCACGCCCGGCCACTTGTCTAATTTCTGACTGCAGCTACCCTCTAACCTGCCTCCTTTCCTCTAGCATCATCCCCTCCAGGACATTTTCCACATATGCTGCAGAAGGAAGCGACATCTAAAACAGGAATCGGATCAAGACATAAACCTGCTCCCATGATAATATTCAAATAGGGACCCTTAGGAGGATGTAGGGGATCTGTTGCAGACCCTGGCTCATGCCCAGCCTCACGGATCTCCACTCAGAGGCCGCGCTCAGCCAGAGGAAATCACATCTGTGCTTTGGCAGGTCCCACTCCCTTCCACATGCAATTAATCACCGAGCATCCTTGAAGATAACTCCTAGGAAGGCTTCCCTGATCTCTTCCCACAACAGCAGGTAAGATCCCATCTCACGTGTCCTCCCTAGACACTGTGTCAACCTGTATCACAGCATGAAACACACTGACGTGTAATGAATGTTCTGTCCACCCATCTGCCTCCTCTATTTTGAAACCCTGATAACAAGAGTCTTGTATTCATCTACTGGGATGTTTTCCCAGTGTTCAGTAGTGCGTCCAAATATTGTTTTCTCATTTTCACAACATATTCACTTACTTTATCCAGCTCTACCCTCTCGACACCTCTGAAGTTAATAGGACAGATGCTTTTATCCCAAATTACAGAAAGGAGTGACTCATCCTACTCTGAGCCCACGGCAGGGTGAGTGCCCCAGGACTCTGCGCTCCCAAGACATGCACACCTCTGGGTTAGCACTTTGTGTGGGACCCTCTGCGTGGCTTCAGGAGCGCTGGGCCGGGCTCAGCTACTCAGCGCAGATGGAGAATCTAACCAGGAGAACTGGCTAGCCTGGAAAGAGGACTCAGGTGCTGACATTTAGGGTCCCTGATAAAACAATTGGGTCTCTCCTTGCCCCTCATTTACTTAACCATAAAACCCACTGGTCAAATGAGTGCACATCGTGCAAACGTGCGTGCGCAACACACACACACACACACACACACACACACACGCACGCACGCACACAACCTCCAATCAGCTCTCCAATGCTCCTTAAATCCAGACATCCAGACATTTGAGTAAAGCCTCCAATATGAAAGACAGACCAAAATACATAAGCAGAGAAAAGAGAGAGGGAGGGAGGAATAAATATATAAATAAACAAACAAACAAATAAATAAATGGCTGGGGGCATGGTGGCATACACCTGTAACCCCAGCAACTCCAGAGGCTAAGACAGGAGGATGGCCAAGTTGGAGGCAGCCTGGGGATTGAACTCTGGGACACTCTAGCACTGAGCTCCACCCCCATTCTTATTCCAGTAGCACACTGCCTTGATTATTGTTGCTTTGTAGTAAGTTTTGAAATTGGAAAGTATGAATCTTTCAACTTTGTTTCTCCTCTTCAAGGTTGTTTTGGCTACTCTGGGTCCCTTGAGTTTCTCTCGCTCTTTCTGAAGGGGCTCTGGTCATACGAGCATCATGGAAGAGAAGGGGCCTCAAAGGGAATCACACCTTCGGCTGTGACTGATCATATGGAAAGAGGCTGGATTTTTTTTTTTGTACTGAGGCTGGAATCCAGGGGTGCCTTACCACTGGGCTATATACCCAGCTCTTTTTATTTTTTATTTTGAGACAGGATCTTTCTAAGTTGCTATCTCGCAACTTGCAATCCTTCTGCCTCAACCTGGAGAGTTGTTGGGATTATAGGTGTGTGCCACCATGCTCAGCTGGAATTATATTTTGAACCAGTCTAGATACCCTTTCTTCTTTCCTCCTGAGAGTCTTTCCCAGCACCAGAGACACATGCACCAGACCTCCCTTGCCTTCCCACAAGCACAGTGGGCAGGGGATGAAAGGAGAAGGGGGGATGCCTCTGGGAACCTTCAAATTCAATACACGGCTGTTCCACAGGACTGTCAAAGGTTCATCCCAGCCGTGTTTGGAGGAATATTCTGGCTGGCAGTCTTCAATGAAGCCTCTTTTAACTTCCCAATAAAGCACCATGAAAATGTAAACAAAAACACAAGGCACAAACCACAACAAACTCCAGTTGAATCTCAAAGGAACTGATGATAATTATAGGCAGATACAGCCAGGTCTGCTCAGCTACGCAGAGGCAACTGTAAGATCCAGTCTTCTCACCCTGGGGATGGTCTCCCGCCACTCAGATTTAGCTTGGTACAGGACTCTGCTGACGACTAGATGCCAACATTTGAGAAAGTGATAAGTAGCAACCCAGGAAAACTTTGTATTACTCATAAATAAAAATGGTCGCTTCGTGAAACAAAATAAATATCTATAATATTCAGGGTATAGTAGTTGCTTTATGTGATTTATATCTGGAATAGGACTCAAGTACACTGTTAGCAACAGTGGTGGTGTTTTATTTGTGTGTGTGTGTGTGTGTGTGTGTGTTTATGTGTGTGATACTGGGGATTAAACCCAGGGGCATTCTACCTCTGAGCTATACCCCCAGCCCTATTTTCTTCTTATTCCTTTTTGGAGGTACTGGGGATTGAACTCGGAGGCATTCTACATCTGAACTACAACTCTGACCTTTTTATTTTTTGTTTTGAAACAGTGTCTCACTAGGTTGCTGAGTCTCACTACCTTGCTGAGGCTATACTCGAACCTATGATCCTCCTGTCTCATCCTTCCAAGTACTGAGATTACAGGTGTGCACCACCACACCCGGCTCCCCCAGCCCTATTTCATTTTTTATTTATTTATTTACTTATTTATTTGTTTATTTATTTATTTATTTATTTATTTTTGCGGTACTGGGGATTGAACCCAGGGACATTCTACCTCCGAGCTGCACCCCAGCTCTATTTTTTTATTCTTTATTTTGAAACAGGGTCTCACTAAGTTGCGGAGGCCTCGCTAAGTAGCTGAGGCTGGCCGCGAACTTGGATCCTCCAGTCTCAGCCTCCCAAGTACTGGGATTACAAGCGTGCACCACCACGCCCGGCTCATTTTTTATTTTGAAACAGGGTAGCACTAACTTGCAGTGAGCCTCACTAAATTGTTGAGCCTGGCCTCAAACCTGCGATCTCCTGTGCTCATTTTGTTGAAGGCAGGAGCCGAATGACAGAAAGCAGAGTCTGAAGCCAGGCTGGAGACCAAAGGGTTTTGAGAACAAGGAAACCCATGTACACACACCTGGGCGGATTCTTGCAGGCAAGAAGGGGTCTGGATTTTCTATCAGTGAAAAAGTTGAGGTTCTGCTGCCACCTTGTGGCGATCCGGCCACAACAAGCGTCCCATGGTCTGGTTTCGCTAAGACTCCTGCTTCAGGTCAGGCCTAGGGCCAAAAAAGACCAAGGTAGGCGGCATACATATTATTTTGTATATGCATACAATACGAATGGAGAAAAATAATTTTAAAAGCATGGGAGAGTGTAGCCTACTGATAAAAACCAGTATTTTTGGAGTCGTACAAACTCCCTTTTTATTGTGGCTCAGCAGCTGGCCAGCTGGGTGATGCTGGGAAAGGCGTGTTAGTCCTCTGTGAGCCCTGTCTATCAAGTGGCAGTAACAATGTTGTCTTCCTCATAATGAGAGGTTAAATGAGATAATGATCATTTGGCACGTAGTTCCTGCCATATGGGGCTCAGTTATTTACAGATGATTGATAGAGGTGGACAAGAAAATCAGACTAGGTCCTTTCTGAGAGCCTTTTCTTGTTTTTATTTTGAATGCACAATTGGAATTATCAAAATCCTTGGTTCACAATACATGTTCATCAGTGGTTGTGGGACATGTAGAAAATGTGTTTCTGTGCTAGGATTGGATGTTAGAAACTATCTGGATTCAGTAATTTAGTGTCATTCCAGGATTGAAAGAACACAACAACTTTACACTTGTGCACAGACATAGATGCACATAGGTATTCACACACACACACACACACACACACACACACACACACGTGGAAGCACTTTCCGATTGGTTATTGTCACTCATTTCATCCTCATGCCATCTTGTCATCAAGTGGACTGTTTCCTGTCCCATCTGGGATATGCTGGTGCAGAATCCTCAGGATTTAAAGGTTACCTTTAAATCCAGTGGACAGGAGCTCTAACTTATGAGGCAGGTGAGCTGTGACTCTCCTTAAAGGGGTGCAGTGGGCAAACTGGAGGCGGGAAAGGGCTCTCTGCTGAGACAGATGGCCAGGGAATTTCTGAAGAACAGGTAAGAGGTCTGTGTTTTTGCATTTTCTCTTAGCAAACTTTTTGTCAGTTTTTTTTAAAAAAGAGCTAAATGTTCTTTTTTCTAATTAACATATTTCCATAGGTATATTTACCTTTTTTCCTCAAGTACTGGAGATTGAACCTAGGAGCAATTTACCACCAAATTACATCCCCAGCCTTTTTATTTTGAAACAGAGTCTCACTAAGTTGCCACAGCTGGCCTCAGACTTGTGATCCTCCTGCCTCAGCCTCCAGAGTAGCTTCTTCACTCTTTTTTTTTTTTTTTTTGCTGTACCGGGGATTGAACCCAGGGGCGTTTTACCTCTGCGCTATGCCCCTGGCCCTATTTTTTATACTTTATTTTGAAACTGGGTCTCACGAAGTTGCGGAGGGCCTCACTAAGGAGAGAGAGAGAGAGAGAGAGAGAGAGAGAGAGAGAGAGCGCTGAGGCTGGCCGCGAACCCGGATCCTCCGGTCTCCGCCTCCCAAAGTACTGGGATTACAAGTGTGTGCCACCACGCCCGGCTTCTTTACTCTTTTATAAATTCTTCTGTTTTTCTAAAATTCTAAATGTGAACCAAAATAAACCCTTTCTCTTTATAAAATAAAATTCTAAATAGAAATTGTTTATTCTCCCTCAGCTAACAAAAACACTTAAATCTACAAATTCATATCCTTTTGTGTGTGAGGTGCTGGGGATCAAACTCAGGGCCTTGCACACATTAGGCAAACACTCTACCACGGAGCTACATCCCCAGCCCTGAATTTATATCTTTTTTTTGTAATGGGGCTTGAACCCAGGGGCATTCTACCTCTGAGCTATACCCCCAGCCCTTTTTAAATTTTTATTTTGAAACAGGATCTCACTAGGTTGCTGAGAGTCTCGCTACATTGCTGAGGATATCCTTGAACCTGTGATCCTCCTGTCTCAGCCTCCCAAGTACTGGGATTACAGGTGGGCGCCACCATGTCCAGCCTGAATTTATATGTTTAAACACAGCTTTGTCCATATATCTTAAACGTATATGTTGTATTTTCTTATTCTTTCTCTAAATAATTTGATATGGTAATCCTGGTTTCTCTTTGATTCCAGTGTTATTGGATAATTTTCCCTCTTTATATTTTCAAGTAGCTAAATTGTTTTGTTCTGACACATTCACTGGTTACAATGTGGCTAGAGAATTTGGTCTATACAATTTCTGCTTTAGGGGAATTTATTAAGATTTCCTATATGCAATCTATTTTTATGAATATTTGTAGCTGATGTGCATTTCACAAGCCACAGATTCAGGTTTGGTAAGAAAATGGAACATTACATTCTATGATACACTTTTTCTCTATTTTGAGTATCATTACTCCAAATACCCACTAAAGAAAAAAGATCAGCCGGGCGTGGTGGCGCAAGCCTGTAATCTCAGTACTTGGGAAACTGAGACAGGAGGATCGCAGGTTCCAGATCAGCCTCAGCAAGTAGTGATACTCATCAACCTGAGGAGACCCTGTTTCAAAATAAAAATAAAAAATAGGTTTGGGGGTGTAGCTCGGAGGTAATATGCCCCTGGGTTCAATCCCCAGTACCACTACCAACGGGAAAAAAAAAAGGAAGAAAGAAGGACCCACCAACCACACACACACACACACACACACACACACACACACACACACACACTATTAGTCACTTGCAGGTAAACTCGGTTGCTTCTGATTTTTCAGGTTTTTCCCGTTTCCCCTTCCCACTTTCTCCCCAGGGCTGCAGAGGAGTCATGGCAGCGTTAAAGGAGGGTCTTCTGAATGCTTCGTGCCTGTCACCTGTCCACTTCGGCGTCCTTTGACGTGTACGTCGTGGTCCTCTGCAGGCCTTTGTCTCCTGCCACAGACTTAGCAGACATTGGCTTAGTGGCCAGTTTGGATAACTGGACGGTTCCTCTCCGCCTCTTTCACCCTTCCAGCCAGACGTTTTCCCGTGTTGGGCAAAGGGAAACCTCTGCACACTCTCCTGAGCGGTTCTGGGATAGCCCAACTCTAGTCCGCGGAGGGATTAGCCTTATTCCCTCACCCGCTGCTGGAGCTGACTTCTGTGAGGCTTAATGCCTCCCGGTTCTCCCTGGAAAATGTCCACTTAGGATCGCACACCCCTAATTGGGGGTTTTTCATACTCCCGTCAGGGCAACTTCAACCCCCAGGAAGGGGTAGGGGACAGAGAGCCGGGCCCCTCCCCGAGACCCGGGTCCTCTCTCAGCCCCGCTCCTGCTCCTTCGAGGCCGCGGCCCCCGCACGCACCGGGTGTCGGGAGCTTTGGCGCCACCTGCTGGCGGCCCGCTGGCTCCGCGTTAACCGGGCTTGGGATGCCGAGGGTGCTGTGGGAGGGGGACGCCGGGCCGCAACTCCCAAGTCAGCTACAGGACACCTCCGGTTAGATGAGGCCTGCTTTGTTGGGGGATCTGGGGAGACTGGGTAGCAAAAATGCTGACAACACGGGGGTCTACTTTCAATTTCCAGATTTCCCAAAACAAAGTGGCCTGAGTTTTCACCCCCTGGCCTTCCCACCACACCTACTGCACCAACAAAAGGCAATTAATTTACTTTGTGCTTGTCAGCTTTTCAGAGCTGTGACAAATACCTAGATAAACTTAAAAGGAGGAAGTGTTTCTTTGGGCTCACGGTTTCAGGGGTTTTAGTCCATGGTCAGCTGGCTGCATCGTTTTAGGACTTGGGGGTGGGGGGCAGAAGACCATGGTGGAGTGAAGGGTGGAGCATAGCTGCTTATTTCTTCGCAGCCAGGAAACAGAGATAGAGGAAGGGGCCAGGGTCTCAATATCCCTTCCAGGGCATGTCCCCAATGGCCTTGCGTCCTTCCACTAGCCGCACGTCCTAGAGGTTCCTCCGCTTCTCAACAGGCTGTTGAGAGGTGACCAAGCCTTTAGCGTATGGGCCTTTGGGGACATAAGATCGAAACCATAAGCTGGGCATGGTGGTGCTGCCTATAATCCCAGGACTTGGGAGGCTGAGACAGGAGGATCACAGGTTCAAGGACAGTTTCAGTAAGTCATGAAACTCTCATCAACCTAGTGAGACCCCGTTTCCAAGTAAGAAAAACATCGGGCTGGGGGTGTAGCTCGAAGGTAGAATGCCTCTGGGTTCAATCCCAGTGCCACACACACACACACACACACACACACACACACATAAAAAAAGTGTGTTATGGTTTGAATCTTTTTTTTGTGTGTGTGGTACTGGGGATTGAACCCAGAGGCATTCTACCTTCGAGCTACACCCCCAGCCCGATTTTATTTTTGTTGTTGTTGTTGTTTTGAAACAGGGTCTTGCTAGGTTGCTGAGTCTCCCTAAATTGCTGAGGTTGGCCTTGAACCTGCGATCCTCCTGTCTCAGCCTCCCAAATGCTGAGATTACAGATGTGTGCCATCACACCTGGCTCAGCCTGTAATATGCTTTAATCCCCAGTCCCTGGAGATAAGAAAACAATGACTACCTTAGATGGAATTCACAAGGTGGTGCGGGCTGTCACTGTCAGATTTTACTAATTCTCCTTCCCTGTGTGCTGTGGGACAATGTGCTATCCCCTTTCCCAAACTAGTGGGACTCTAGGATGTGGAAAGCTGGGGTCAGGCAGGGCAGGAGCCAACCCAGCAAGAGAAGGGAGTGAAAACCCCCAACCTGTGCACCCAGCCAACCCAGACACCAAGCCAAGGGAAGCCAGGAGCTGGGAACAAGAGAAAAAACGAGGTGGGAAAGGTAAAGACCCAACAAGAGCCCAGTCGCTCAAAGCAGCCGACAGGAAACACTGCAGGGGGTTTCCTGCATCACGGTGGCTGGCTTTCCCGTGGGGACTGGTCCACAAGAAGATAGGCCATTACATTTTTTGCCCAAATTTTATTTTGTCTGATACTAAATTTTTTTTGTACTGGAGATTGAACCCATGGTGTGCACCACTGCGCCCAGCTTAAAATAATGTATCTTTTGTTGTTGTTGGTGGGGTTTTGTTTGTTTGTTTGTTTGTTTGTTTGTTTGTTTTCCGGTGCTGGGGGTAGAAACCAGGGGCATTCTACCTTTGAGCTACACCCCCAGCCCTATTTTATTTTTTATTTGGAAACAGGTCTCACTAACTTGCTAAATTGCCAAAGCTGGCTTCGAACCTGCAGTCTGCCTGTCTCAGCTGGGAGTGGTGGCACACACCTGTAATCCCAGTACTTGGGAGGCTGAAACAGAAGGATCGCGGTGGGTTTGATTCCAGCCTCAGCAACTTAGTGAGACCCTGTTTCAAAACCAAAAATTAAAAATGGGGCTCGGGGTGTAACTCAGAGGTAGAATGCCCCTAGGTTCACTCCCAGTGCCCCCCAACACACACAGATCTAGCTCCTTGTTGATTTTGTCACCCCACATCCATGCCCCTTCTTCTGATAACACTGTCCCAATTTTTCTTGGGGAACTAACATTTTCCTGTAGGATAATGTTTGGTGAGACCTCCAATTAAAATGCACTGATTTCTAGATTTTAAAAAATAGAAGTGAAACCTAACCTAGGCTAATTGGAGGCTCTCTCCATGGTAACTGAATCTTAAGTAAAACGATAAGACTGAAAACAGCTGTGGCTGACTTATTTGGTAACTGATAGATCCCGTAGCTAATTCATTACTTTCTGTTCCCTGGTTCCCTAGAGCCACCCTAGAGCTGGGAAGAAGAGAAAAACGAGGTGGGAAAGTTAAAGACCCAACAAGAGCCCAGTCGCTCAAACCTTCTGGGGCTCCATTTTTCAGCTTTCTCTTTCAGTTCTGTGAGCTGAACCAAAAATTTATTTTATGTTTTATTTTTTCTGAGTTGATTTTTGATTTTGCAAACAAAGCATCTGAATGTCTACAAGGTGAATATTTAGTTCATTCGTTTTTTTTCATTTTGCTTTCATATAGAAAACATTCACTCATATTAATTTTCCTCTGAGTGTGTGAGTGTGTGTGTGTATGTGTGTGCGTGCGCGTGCACGCTCACAGTACTAGAGATTGAACCCAGGGGCATTCTACCGCTGAGCTACACACCTAACCCTTTTTATTTATTTATTTATTTTTTGCGGTACCGGGGATTGAACCCAGGGGCGTTCTACCTCCGCACTACACCCCCGGCCCTATTTTTTATACTTTATTTTGAAACCGGGTCTCACGAAGTTGCGGAGGGCCTCACTAAGTAGAGAGGGAGAGAGAGACAGGGAGAGAGAGAGAGAGAGAGAGAGAGAGGGAGGGAGGGAGAGAGAGAGGGAGAGAGAGAGGAGAGAGAGAGGTTGGCCGCGAACCCGGATCCTCCGGTCTGCGCCTCCCAAAGTACTGGGATTACAAGCGTGCGCCACCACGCCCAGCACACCTAACCCTTTTTATTTTTGGTTTTGAAATAGGATCTTGATAAGTTGCTGAGTCTCACTAAGTCACTGAGAGACTCGCTAAGTTGCTGAAACTGGTCTTGAACCTGTCTCAGCCTCCCAAGTACTGGAATTACATGCGTGCACCACTATGCCCAGACCAAGTGATATTTTTGACAATAATTTTATTGATTTTGTTACACTGTGTTAAATGACTCTGGGAACTTTATAGCACATGATGAGTTTTTGTAAATGGTCTTTGGGTAACTGGAAAAAATAGGTCTTCTCTATTTATAGATTTAAAATCATGTGTATATGGATACACACATATATACATACTTAAGATAAATTACAGAAAGATCCCCTTTATGTGAAGAAAGAGTTAAGACTTCTTAATAAAAGACCCACTAAATTACCAAGAAAACAGGGTAGGCTGGGCGTGATGGTGCATGTCTGTAATCCCAGTACTTGGGAGGCTAAAACAGGAGGATCACAGGCTCCAGAGCAGTTTCAGCAACATAGTGAGACTCTCAGCAACCTAGGGAGACCCTGTTTCAAATTAAAATAAATAAATAAATAAATAAATAGGAGCCGGGCGTGGTGGCGCACGCTTGTAATCCCAGTACTTGGGAGGCTGAGACAGGAGGATCGCAGGTTCACGGCCAGGCTCCACTACTTAGTGAGGCCCTCTGCAACTTAGTGAGACCCTGTTTCAAAATAAAGAATAAGAAAAATAGGGCTGGGTGGGTAGCTCGGAGGTAGAATGCCCCTGGGTTCAACCCCCTACAAACAAACAAAAAAAAAAGGTAGATGGGTAGATGTTCAATAAATGTGTAATAAATTAATGAATGATTTTTAAAAAATGAGACCTAAAGCCGGGCATGGTGGCACATGCTTGTAATCCCAGTACTTGGGAGGCTGAGACAGGAGGGTCGCAGGTTTGCAGCCAGCCTCAGCAATTTGTGAGGTCCTCCGCAACTTAGTGAGACCCTGTTTCAAAAAAAATTAAAAATATAGGGCTGGGGGTGTAGCTCAGAGGTAGAATGCCCCTGGGTTCAATCCCCAGTACCAAAAAATAAATAAATAAATACCAATACCTAGACACATCAGGTAGACTTTTTTGTGTGTGTACTGGGGATTGAACCTAGGGGCATTTTACCTCCAAGCTACACCCTCAGCCCTATTTTTTTTTTTGAAACAGGGTCTCACTAGGTTGCTGAAAGTCTCAATACTTGCTAAGGCTTGTCCTCAAACCTGTGATCCTCCTGCCTCAGCCTCCCAAGTACTAGGATTACAGGCTTGCGCTACCACGCCGGACTCTCAGGTAGACTTTTAAAGTTTCCAATATAAAAAAAAAATCCTGTATGAAACAAATGTGTTGTCTACAAAACAAAAAACAGAACATCAGACTTTGTTTTGGGTTAACACTGAATACCAGCAAGGTGATGTAGCATCATTTCAGACTATTTGGTTAAATATAGGAATCAATAATACTATTAAGGTCTTGTCCATAAGGAATGGCAACAGAAAGACACACATGCACACATGTGTGCACATGCATACACACACACACATGCACACACACACACACGCACACATATTTATTTTATTTTATTTTTGTGGTGATAAGGGTTGAACCCAGGGGCATTCTACCTCTGCGCTACATCCCCATCCCTATTATTTATCTATCTATCTATCTATCTATCTATCTATTTATTTATTTTTGGCGGTACCAGGGATTGAACCCAGAGGCATTCTACCTCTGAGCTACACCCCCAGCCCTAGTTTTTATTCTTTATCTTGAAACAGGGTCTCGCGAAGTTGCGGAAGGCCTCACTAAGTAGCTGAGGCTGGCCGCGAACCCGGATCCTCCTGTCTCAGCCTCCCAAGTACTGGGAATACAAACATGCACCACCACACCGGCCCTATTTCATTTTTTATTTTGAAACAGAGTCTCACTAAATTGCAGAGGGCCTCACTAAGTTGCTGAGACTGGCCACCAATCTGCAATCCTCCTGCCTCAGCCTCCCAAGTACAGGCGTGCACTACCACACCCAGCTTTGTTTTTTATTTTGAAACAGGGTTTTGCTACGTTGCTGAGGATCTTCCTAAGTTGCTGAGACTGGTTTTGAACCTGCAATCTCCCTGTCTCAGCCTCCCAAGTATTGGGATTACAGGCATACGCCACCATACCTGGCTCACTTTTCTATATTAAAAGTCTCCAAAAACATACAACTCTGCCAGGCATAGTGGCTTATGCCTGTAATTTACTTGGGAAGTTGAGATAGGAGGATTGCAGGTTCAAGGCCAGCCTCAGCAACTTAGTGAGAGTCTCAGAAACTTAGCAAGACCCTGTTTCAAAATAAAAAATACAAAAAAAAGGCTGAGGGGGTAGCTAGGGGGTAGCATGACCCTGGGTACAATCCCAGTACCAAACACAAACACACACACACACACTCATGTACGCATGCACGCACGCACGCGCACACACACACCTCAACTTCTCTGAAAACAAAAAAACCTCAATGAAGTACTCCAGTTGACCAAGAAAGCAATAAAAATAAAGAACTTGAGTGCATGGAAGATGTGGTATGATAAAAATGTAGACAACCAGTGAAACCAGAAAAAAATTGTGAATGTTTACATATATTTTGCTTTGATGCTATTGAAACAGTGAAGATGTCAAAAATAATTCATGAATGAGAAGAGACTGTGTAAAATAAAATGCTAGTAAGCTGAATCTAAAGGCTGCACTATAGTTTGGAT
This sequence comes from Glis glis, assembly GCA_004027185.1. Classification (NCBI taxonomy): domain Eukaryota; kingdom Metazoa; phylum Chordata; class Mammalia; order Rodentia; family Gliridae; genus Glis; species Glis glis. The sequence continues at coordinate 14,294 of PVJS01036336.1, forward strand.
CTGAAGTGTCCCCTAAAGGCTTATATACTCAAAGGCCTGGTCAGCAGCCTGTGGTGCTGCTGCGCAGTGGTGGAAACTAAGAGGTAGGGCCTAGAGGGATAAAGTTAGGTCATTGGAGGCGTGCCCTTTAAGAGGATATTGGACCCCGCCCCTTCCTCTTGCTCTTTGTTTCCATCTTCATGAGGTGAACAGGTTTCCTCCACTAGGCATTCCCGCCATGATGTTCTACCTCATCACAGACCTAAAGGCAATAGGGCCAAGCCACCATGGACTGAAATCTTTGAACCTGTGATCAAAGATTTTCTCAGGTATTTTGGCACACCACTGGAAAGCTGACTAACATGGGCTACATGAATTTTTATGTTTTTTTTTTTTTTTGCGGTACCAGGGATTGAACCCAGGGGTGGTCTACCTCCGCGCTACACCCCCAGCCCTATTTGTTATACTTTATTTTGAAACCGGGTCTCACGAAGTTGCGGAGGGTCTCACTAAGTAGAGAGAGAGAGAGAGAGAGAGAGAGAGCTGAGGCTGGCCACGAACCCGGATCCTCCGGTCTCCGCCTCCCAAAGTACTGGGATTACAAGCATGCGCCACCACGCCCGGCTTATGAATTTTTTTTAGAAATTGGTACCTAGAGCCAGGTGTGGTGGTGCACCCTTGTAATCCCAGTACTTGGGAGGCTGAGACAGGAGGATCACAGGTTCAAAGCCAGCCTTGGCAACCTAGTGAGGCTCTCTGCAACTTTGTGAGACCCTGTTTCCAAATAAGAAATAAAATCAGGCTGGGGTGTAGCTCAGAGGTAGAATGCCTCTGGGTTCAATCCCCAGAACCACTCCCTCCAAAAAGAAATTGGTACCTAGGAAGGTATGGAGAAAGGAGTTAAATGCACTAAATTTCTCATAACATGGAGGGCCATTAACAACAATAATCTCTACTATTTGTTGGGTTATAAACAATGTACTCAATGTTTTATATTTAGTGGCTTTATTCCCCCCTCTATGAATATAGGGATTGTCTGAGTTGCTCACCATTATAACTCCAGAGCCTAGCCCATTTCCTGGTTCACGGTAGGCACTCAACAAATATTTATGCAATGTTGAATGAACAAGCCTATAAAGTAACCAAGGCTTAAAGATATTACATGACCTGGCCAAGACTGGTAAGAGCTAGGATTGCAACCAGCCCCATTGGCCTCCAAAGTAAAGTCATATTGTTTTCCCAAAAACATAGTTTTTTTCCTTCCTTCCTTCCCCTTTCTTCTTCCTCTTCCTCTTCTACTTCTCCTCCTCCTTTTTCTTCTCTCTCCCTCCCTCCCTCCTTCTTTCCTTCCTTCTTTCCTTCCTTCCTTCCTTCCTTCCTTCCTTCCTTCCTTCCTTCCTTTCTTCTTTCTGCTAGGGATCTAACCCAGAGCCTCACCCATGCAATGCAAGCACTCTACCACTGAGCCACATACCCAGCCTAAATGTGTGTGTGTGTGTGTGTGTGTGTGTGTGTGTGTGTGTGTGTGTTACTGGGGATTGAACCCAGGGGCATTCCACCTCTGAGCTACACCCCCAGCCCTATTTTATTTTGGTTTTGAAACAAGGTCTCACTAGGTTGCAGAGGTTGTTCTCAAACCTGTGATCCCCACTCTCAGCCTCCCAAGTACTAGGATTATAGGCATGCACCACCATGCCCAGCTCAGCCTAAATGCTTTGATTTTAATATTGGTGGAAAAAGTTGTACGTTTATAATTTTATCTCAAAAGTAACCACCAGTAGACTTAAAAGAGGATGTACAACTTCCATATCAATAAGAGATAAAGTAAGTGGAACAAAGAAAACTTGAGTAAAGGGAAAACAAATATAAGAAATCTCAATGAAGTCTAGAAATAGGAAGCCTAATAGAAAAATGGGCAGAAAGCATGAACAAATAGCATACAGGATAAGAAATAAAAATGCACAACCTAGTGCTGAGAATAGAGCTCAGTGGTAGAGGATTAGCCTAGCATGCCCTGGGTTTGATCCTCAGCACTGCAAAAAAAAAAAAAAAAAAAAAAAAAAAAAAAAAAAAAAAAAAAAAAAAAAAAAAAAAAAAAAAAAAAAAAAAAAAAAAAAAAAAAAGCAGCACAGCCCTACTAAAACCTAAAGAAATGAAAGAAAACTAGTGTGGCAAAATGCTTAGCTGGGGACAGTAGTGCACACTTGTAACCCCAGTATTTGGGAGGCTGAGAGAAGAAGGAGGATTGGAGGTTTATGACCAGCCTTAGCAACTTAGCAAGACTCTCAACAACCTAGGGAGACCCTGTTTCAAATAAACAGGTCCCTGGGTTCAATACCCAGTGCCACTATATATATATATTAGTCTACATTTTAGTGGACCTCATTATGACCATAAGCCAGATTCACTACTTCAATAATTATCAAGGTTTTGCCTCCCCTTGCTTTATCCATTTTCTCCTTCCTGTGTGTGTGTTACTGAAATTTGGTGGGGGAAGGTGTTAGGGACAGAAACTGGAGCGTTCTACCTTTGAGCTACACCCTCAGCCCTTTTTATTTTTTATTTTGAAACAGGGTCTCACTAAATTGCTGAGGCTAGCCCAGAACCTGAGATTCTTCTGTCTCAGTCTCCCAAGTACTGGGATTACAGGCATGTGCCATTGCACCTGACTGCATTACTGAAATGTTGCAAAGCAAATCCCACACTTCATGTCACTTTATGTCTAAAAAACTTGATCATTTTCTTACATAACCCTATGCCATTATCATACCTAAAAAATAACAATAAATCACTGGCATCATTTAAGTGTGTGTGTGTGTGTGTGTGTGTGTGTGTGTGTATGTGTATTACTAAGGATTGAACCTAGGGGGCATTCTACCTCTGACCTACACCCCCAGCCCAATTTTATTTTATTTTATTTTTTTATTTTGCAGTACCGGGGATTGAACCCAGGGGCATTCTACCTCTGCGCTACACTCCTGGCCCTATTTTTTTTATACTTTATTTTGAAACCGGGTCTCACAAAGTTGCGGAGGGCCTCACTAGGTAGAGAGAGAGAGAGAGAGACGGAGAGAGAGAGCTGAGGCTGGCCGCAAACCCGGATCCTCCGGTCTCCGCCTCCCAAAGTACTGGGATTACAAGCGTGCGCCACCACGCCCGGCTCCAATTTTATTTTTAATTTTGAAACAGAGTCTGCTAAGTTACCTTGGTCCTCACTAATTTGCTGAGGCTGGTCTTGAACCTGTGATCCTACTATCTGAGCCTCCTCCCAAGTACTGGGATTACAGGCATATCAAAAATGTATTTTTACATTGGTTTGGCTGAATCAGGATCCAAACAAGATCCACATTTTGAGTTCAGTTGTTATGTCTCTAATATAAAGCAGTCCCTCCCACTTTTTTTGCATGCCATTGACTCAAAGAAACTGATCAGATCCTGCAGAAAATCAGTCTCACATTCTGGTTTTTTTCTGCTTTCTTAATTTATTCAGTTCCCAACCTCCAAATATTCTAGAGATGTCACTGTGAACTTTCATTGCATCACATCAAAACAACACATTAAAACCACAAAACAGTACCTTAAAACCACATAAAAGTGCCTTTCCCACTCTTTGAGATATCCAGATTAACCAGTGAGTTCAGATTATGACACTCACATCCCTCTGTTGTAAATTTCCCCATTAATTTTCATCTAATGATTTCATTCATTGGTAATCTTTGCCTGAATCAATTATTTTATCAGAGGTTGCAAAATGGTGATGTTTTTCATTCTGTCATTTCTTCTACATTTATTAGCTGAAATTTTTCTATAAACTATTCCTCATCAATTAAAATAAATATATTATTGTATGAGGGTTCCAATTTCTCCACTTCCTTGTCAACACTTGCTACTATCTGTTTTTATTTTTAGTTATCCTAATAGGCATGAAGTGGTATCTTGTTTGGGTTTCGATTTGCATTTCCCTGATAGCTAATTGGTGTTCAGCATCTTTTCATGTGCTATTTGATCATATATTTATCTTTTTGAAGAAATGTCTATTCAGATCCTTTGCCCACTTTTTTTTTTTTTTTTTTTTTTTTTTTTTTTTTTTTTTTTTTTTTTTTTTTTTTTTTTTTTTTTTTTTTTTTTTTTTTGCGGTACCGAGGATTGAACCCAGGGGCGTTCTACCTCCGTGCTACGCCCCCAGCCCTATTTTTTTTATACTTTATTTTGAAACCGGGTCTCACAAAGTTGCGGAGGCCTCACTAAGTAGAGAGAGAGAGAGAGAGAGAGACAGGGAGAGAGAGAGAGAGAGACAGGGAGAGAGAGAGACAGGGAGGGAAAGAGAGCGAACGCTCGTGCTTGCGTGTGCATGCGTGAGCTGAGGCTGGCCACGACCCCGATCCTCCAGTCTTCGCCTCCCAAAGTACTGAGATTACAAGCGTGCGCCACCACGCCCCGCCTTTGCCCACTTTTTAACTGCGTTGTCTTTTTTTTTTGCAGTACCGGGGATTGAACCCAGGGGCGTTCTACCTCCGAGCTACACCCCCGGCCCTGTTTTTTATACTTTATTTTGAAACCGGTCTCACGAAGTTGCGGAGGCCTCGCTAAGTAGCTGAGGCTGGCTGTGAACCCGGATCCTCAGGTCTCAGCCTCCCAAGTACTGGGATTACAAGCGTGCGCCACCATGCCCGGCTGTTATTTGTCTTTTTTTCTTATTGACTTTTTTTTGGTGCTGGGGGTTGAACCTAGGGGCATTCTACCTCTGAGCTACACCCCCAGCTCTATTTTATTCTTTTATTTTGAAACAGAGTCTTACTAAATTGTGGAGGGCCTAAGTTGCTGAGGCTGGCCGTGAACCTGCGATCCTCCTGTCTCAGCCTCCCAAGTACTGAGATTACAAGCGTGGGCCACCACACCCAGTTTATTATTGACTTTTATAAGTATGGTTCACTTTGAAAACTTTATTTAAAATAACTTCAAACTTTTAAAAAGTTGAAAAATAGAATAAAAAGCTCCTATGTAGCTTTAATCCAGATTTCTCAAATGTTTACATTTTACCACACTTGCTTTCTTTCTTTCTTTTTTTTTTGTGGTACTGGGGATTGAACCCAGGGGCATTCTACCTCCGAGCTACACCCCCAGCCCTACTTTTTATTCTTTATGTTTGAAACAGGGTCTCACTAAGTTGTGGAGGGTCCTCAGTAAGTAGCTGAAGCTGGCCTCGAACCTGCGATCCTCCTGTCTCAGCCTCCCAAGTACTGGGATTACAAGCGTGTGCCATCACGCCCGGCTCACACTTGCTTTCTTCATTCTATTTTTTCTAAAGCATTGGAGAGTAAATTGCAGATATGGTACCCCTTTACCTCTAAATACGTTACTGTATTTTCAAAAATAAAGACATTTTCTTTTCCAAAAACAGTTTTCTGGTCAAAATCAGGAAAAGATTCATCAATTCCTCTACTGTTGTCCTTTATCAAACAGACTTTTAAAGTCATTCGTACATATTTCTTACCTGTCTGGGATTTGTATCTTTAAAAACATATTAGTACCAATGGCTAGTGCAGTGGCTCCCAGGCTTGTCTGCACATGAGAAGCACCTGGAGATCTTTTTATCAATTCCTAAATTCAGGTCTGCGGGACACAGTATTTTTGTAATTCTTCAGTGACTCCAACGTGCAGACAGATACAGGAACCACTGGCTATGCTGCCCCTGAGATTTTGTGTGTGTGTGTGTGGTGGTACTGGGCATTGAACCCAGCGGCCCGCGCCTCCCGACTCTTCCAGCTACCTCTTACTGAGCCACCACTTCCGCCACCAGCGGGCCAGGGAACCAATTCCCAGGGCCCAGAGCCCGAAACCTGAGGCCCGGTCCCCACCCGCCGGGCGGCTCCTCCCACCGCGGCAGCCACGCCCCTCGCGGGTCCCGGCGCCGGCCCCGCCCCCGCCCGCCGAGCGGCTCCTCCCACCGCGGCAGCCACGCCCCCCGCGGGTCTCGAGTCTCGGGTCCCGGCTCCGGCCCCGCCCCCACTCTCCGGGAGGCTCCTCCCCTCGCGGGTCTCGAATCTCAGGTCCCGGCCCCGCCCCCACTCGCCGGGAGGCTCCTCCCACCGCGACAGCCACGCCCCTCGCGGGTCTCGGGTCTCGGCGCCGGCCCCGCCCCCACCCGCCGAGCGGCTCCTCCCACCGCGGCAGCCACGCCCCTCGCGGGTCTCGGGTCCCGGCGCTGGCCCCGCCCCCACCCGCCGAGCGGTTCC
>PVJS01036337.1:0-20510 GCA_004027185.1 Glis glis
CGAACCCGGATCCTCTGGTCTCAGCCTCCCAAGTACTGGGATTACAAGCGTGCGCCACCACACCCGGCTGCATTTTCTTTAATAAGACATACTGTATGTAGAAAATTACACAGATACTTGGTATATGACATTTTGCCAAGATATTCTGATTTATATTTCTTTCATTAATGAGACTAAAAATCTAGTTATCAGAAGAGAAAATAAGAAAGTAGATATAGTAGTACCTAAGATGTTACTTGACTTGCCTTTCTCTTTTAGCTGTTGTAACACAGTACTAGTGGAAAATATCCAATGTATACCATTGGGAATTCATCACGCTTGCCAAAATGTGCCACCTGTAAAAGCCACTCTTCTAGGCCCTACAACAAGGAACAAAGTTCCTACCTTTTGCATTGTATAATAGCACCACAGACTAGAAATCAGAAGACCTGGAAGCCAAAGCCTGTTGATAAAATACAGACTTGGGGAGGTTTACCAGTCTCCTGCACACCCACCTCCTAGCTACACCCCAAGAGGCAGGTGGGTGGGCACCGCAGAAGCAGCCTCAAGGGCTTCGGGATTGCATGAGGGTTAGGGCCAGCTGAGGCAGCAGAGCTGAGTGTCTGGAGGCAAGTGGGGTGCAGTGAACATAAAAGCAGGAAGGCGGGAGTTTGAGCCACAGGGATATTTGGTGGTGGATAGTTAATGGGGGTTCACAGGGACAGAACAGCTCAGAAGCCTGGGAAACTCTGGTCTGAGCTGCGGGTCAAGTGACAGAAGCCTGATGTGATCCAGTATGGCAGGGCCAACAGTCACATTTCTCGTCCAGCCATGGCAGCAGGCCCTCACTGAAGGAGGCTGGGTCCGTGTGTGTGTGTGTGGGGGGGGGGTCTTGGGGATGGAACCTGGACCTTGTGCATGCTAGGCAAGTGCTCTATTGCGCTACACCCCAACAGAGTTTGGGTCCTTTAAGGAAAGACCACTTAATAATCTAAGCATATAACTTAAACATCCTTCTACCCTTTTCCCCAGTGGATGTACAGCTACTTTTGAGAAGACAATGGATTTGTTTTGAGGAAAAAATGGATTTGTTGGAAGTTGTCCCTGAACTGATGCTGATCCCCAGGGGTTCAACACTGGTGCGTCCTGCAGTCAGGAGGAAGGCTTCGTAGGTGTCAGACATCGCCCGGAACCTGAGTTCACAGATGGAATGCACACTCACAAACACGCACCTCTGCGCCTGGGCCCGTGTGCAGTAGTCCTCCCTTCCCTGGGGAGATGTTCCAGGACCCCAGTGGATGCCTGAAAGCACACAGAGTACTGAACCCTAGATATACTATGGCTTTTCCTATACAGACATACATACATACTTATGATAAAGTTTAACTTACAAATTTGGCACACTAAGAGATTAACAACAAGCCAAGAGTAGTGGCGCATGCCTGTAATCCCAGTACTTGGGAAGCTGAGACAAGAGGATCGCAGATTCTAGACCAGCCTTACCAAAGGGCTGAGGGTGTAGCTTGGAGGTAGAATGCCCATGGGTTCAATCCATAAATAAATGAAGTTGGGGGTATAGCTCAGTGATAAAACACCCCTACATCCAATCTACAGTACCACAAAACAAAAAAATAAAAAGGGAAGAGTTAAGTGAACAGAAGCACCATATCACCACTGTTGAACCGATAACCGAGAAGGCTGAGGGACCAACACGCAGGAAGTGTGCACCAGTGTGGATCTGCTTTGGACAACAGAAGATCTCGTCTCGGGTAGAATGGCCCGAGATTTCATCCTGCTATTCAGAATATTGCCCAATTTAAAGCTTGTGAATTACTGATTTCTGAATTTCTACACGATATTCTAGACTGCAGTTGACTGAAGGTGTCTATGACTGTAGAACCGAAGCCTTGATAAAGGGGCAAGGACTGCGGGAGGCAGTTAGGGCCAGAAGCACCCAAGAGATGCTCCTCAGTTCTTCCAAACAGCATACTGACAGCAACACTGTGTCTTTTGGGGACTCACAAAGAGTAAATCCACAGGAGACTTGAAAGGTGTGGGATGGTAACACCTGCAGCATAACTTTCTGTGTGTGCTAGGCCGATAGAGAAGACAGAAAGGTCTTTGAGAGTGACAATGGTTTACCACAAACGTAATCAGTGAGAATCTTCAGTTGTGGCTGCTGGTCCAGATGTGATTTCCACCAGCGCAAAGGAACACATCTCCCTATTTGGTGTGTGTTTTCCTATTCCAACAAGCAGAGAAAACAGAAAGCTACTTGCTTTCAGCCGGCAGGGCAGCAGGGTACTATGTCAATTCCAGATCTGTGTTATAACCAGTCCATAGGAACCTTAATCAGCTTGCCATTTCATAGGACAAGATGGCATCATGCTGATAGGATTTGTGAGCAGAAACTCAACAATTACCCAAGGATATCCTGGCAAGACAAGTGTGTGCCAGAAGGTGGAACATAAAAGCTGCAAAAATTCAGGAACCTGCTCCATGTGGAAAATGGAATTCTGTTGATAAAATGAACTCGAACATGTCGAAATACTTCCTCCAAGGTGAAAAAATGTTGTTGTATTTTACACCACTTCCATCAAAAAATAAAAACAAAGAAAGAAGGGGGGGGATGCCTACTGACTCTGTGTGTGTGTGTATTACTGGGGATTGAACGTAGGGGTATTCTACCTCTGAGTTATAACCCCAGCCCTATTTTCTTTTTTTATTTTGAAACAGAGTTTCATTAAGTTGCAGAGGCTGGCCTTGAACCTGTGATCTTCTTGTCTTTGCCTCCCAATACTGGGATTAGAGGCGGAAACCACAACACCCGGCCGCCTACTGGCTTTTGGAGGCAACACATGCCCCCTTTTGTGTAGTACCCTGACAGATTTACTTAGTAACTTGTGAAGCTACCAACAGTAACTGGGGCTAAGAAAAAGTTCATATGGGCCAAGATATGATGCAAGCGACTTTGCCCTCACTCCTTGTGACCAATGGGAATATTTATAGCTGAATGAGATACTCAGAGATAAAATAGAATAGTGGAAGGTCCCAAGGTTTGGGGCCAAGCCATACTCTATTCAGCAAGTAACTATTTTACTTTTAATAAATAGATCTTTGCTTGATAGTGGTTCCTAGTGGGAACCAACCACCAAGTCATACTAGATAACATTTAAGCCTTGACTACGGCATGCTAGATGGCCACAGTACCCATCATGAAGTGAGTATTCATGTCTGATTTACCTGACTACAAAGATGGACATGTGAAAAGTTTCAGGTGAAAATTATACATGTAGCGTGTTCAGGTGTAATGCCTGAAACCAAGAAGGTTTCATGATCAAGAAGCTTATACTCTTAATATATAACTGCCATCCTTCGTTCAACCCATACTTACGGCCTCCAAGGAAAGTCTGTATGACCAGTAGTCCAAGGAGAAAAGGGCAAGCCTAGGCTACAGATGGACCGACATGATACGGGTAGCAGCTGGAAGAAGACCGTTATAGCCTTACAATCTGCCAGATGCGGCCCTGACAGATGAGCTTCATGTGGCACATCTTAGACCCGCTTGCCCAGAAGAGATGGCATGAGGACTGGATCACAGTGATTCTGGGAACACTCCTTGAGGGTACGTCTCATGGTTCACCTGACCCCAAGAGCAAAGATGTCATGCAGTGGAAGCCACAGTGATTTGCAACAAGCCAAAGTTTACATGGATGAGCACAAATGTGGAAGGAAGACTGAAGAACTGGCAACATGTTGGTTAGAAAGAGGGACTGTGAATGGATATCTTGAACAAAGAATGAAGGATAATATGTGTGTCCCATCTGAATGCTTATGGGAGAGTAGACTCTCAAAAACCAGACAGAAAGCTGGGTGTGGTGGTGCATGACTGTAATCCCAGTACTTGGGAGGCTGAGACGGGAGGATCACAAGCTTGAGGCCAGCCTCAGTAGTTGAGTGAGGCACTTTGCAACTTAGCAAGACCCTGTTTCAAAATAAAATAGGGATGGGGGTGTAGCTCAGTACATCCCCAGTATTGAAAAAGAAAAAACAGGCAGATATGATAAATTACTCCATAAACACTTGCCTGACACTTTCAACAGTAGTCCAGGGCTTATTCAATGGGTTTGGAAGCCAAGTGACCACAGTGGTAACAGCAACAGCCAGAAGCTTCTCACCTTGGCTAACCTGTTTATTAACATTATAGAGTATCCAACTCTATACAGTCCTTCCTGAGAGACTAGACGGCCAGAGAGTAGCAGGCTAATTACACTGAACCTTCTACAAGATAGCATGACCATTTATCCTCACCAGAAGACACACTTGCTCAGGTTTGGTCTTTTCTGTCTCCCAAGCTTCTGCCAACAACCTATGAGTGAAGTTCAACACACCCATTGACACACCTTGGGTACCTTAGGGCAAATGGACCATGAAATGAGTAGTAGCCACTTGTAGAAATGAGAGGTCTAATAGCTGTGCATGTTGCTTCCTTTCTCAGTGTGTCAACTGTATGTTTATAAATGTTAACTCATTTTCCTTCTTCCCCCGTTTTTCACAGGATGTATTGGTGATATCGGTCATAGAATCCACTCCACAGGTTACCGAGTTTCAGAATTCTTTTTTTTTTCTTTTTGCGGTACCGGGGATTGAACGCAGGGGCCTTCTACCTCCACGCTACATCCCCGGCCCTATTTTTTATACTTTATTTTGAAACCGGGTCTCACGAAGTTGCAGAGGGCCTCACTAAGGAGAGAGAGAGAGAGAGAGAGAGAGAGAGAGAGAGAGAGATAGAGAGAGAAACAGGGAGAGAGAGAGAGCTGGGGCTGGCCGCGAACCCGGATCCTTCGGTCTCCGCCTCCCAAAGTACTGGGATTACAAGCGTGCGCCATCACGCCTGGCCGAGTTTCAGAATTCTAAGACAGAACAGTGCCTAAACTAGAGGAAAGGTCCTCATTTTGAGAGGCTGCACTGGTAGAGCTGACTATAGGAACTGAGATTTAGGGTCTTCCCTCTAGGGAGTGAGAAAGACCCTACTTATTTCTATAACGAAGATTTGTATCATGACAAGTGTCAATACAGCAAAGGTTGCTGCTGCTGTTTGAAAATATGAGAGGTTTATGCTGATATGGAAATGTGTTGATGGCACGTGGTCACAATGGCACTATTTGTGCTGAAACTGTCTATTGGGTTCCTTCCTCCCTACATCACTCCCAGGTGAGCAGCATCCAAACATACTCTTGTTGCTTATACAACCCAAACTGGATTCTGGATTCTGCAACTGAACTCTGGATATACAGTAACACTATAAGAATCAGAGGAGATGATATAAACACATAGTTTGAGAAATAAAGCACAAAAACAAACATATAAGGAAGGTGTAATTTTCTATTTTATAGATTAAGATTGAGAAAATAAATGAACTGGGAGCCAGATGAGTTAGAAGGGTAACACTCAAAAATAATAAGAATGAAATACATTGGTATCATGTAAAAGATACGGGCTAGGGTTGCGCACTGTAACACATGCCTATAACCCCAGCAACTCAATAGGCTGAGGCAGGAGAATTGCAAGTTCAAGACTAGCCTGGGCAGCTTAGCAAGACCCTGTCTCAAAATAAAATACAAAATGGGGCTGGGAATATGACTCAGTAGTAAAGCCCCCCCCCCCAGTTTCAATCCCCATTACCACACACACACACACACACACACACACACACACACACACAGGCTTGGTACATTTATGGTCAAGTAGTGAATGAACAGAAGTTAAAGGTTCAGAGAGAAGCTGGGGGACACTGTTGAATGATGGGAGAATCTGGGCGAAACTTCTAGTTTTGTCATTAGGCCATGGTAAATCAGTGCATTTGAAATATTGTGTCATTTAGTGTTCTCTATTTCTGAAAGCCATGACACTCAATTTTCCATTAGTACTATAAAAGTTTTAATTCCTTTTTCCAGTAAGGGTTTTAATTCTTCATTGACCCACTTAGATTCAGTCTCTTGAGGAAGGACCAACATGTAACTGGCTGATGTTGGGGTTATGCCTAGAGTCATAAAACACTATATTTTCTTGGCTAAAGAGTGCTACTATCATTATTATTTACCATATTCTCTCAAATCAGCCATAGATGGGCTAGAAGTAAAAGTCACCTAAATACATCTCTGGGATAACATGCATATTTTTTCCAGTTAGGAAAAAAAAATGCCAACAGGATTCTGGTACCACCCCAGCTATTTGAGTCTGCTCAACAGGACAGAGAGAGAGAACTTAAGGTGGAACAGTCTTTGAGAGACAACCCAGAAACTACAAGAGACATAGAGCCAACTCTAGTGCAAACATATATCCTGCTATTTTGATGATATCAATCTATATTCCAGAAATCTGACAGCCATAGATTTTGTATGAGCTTCCATCCTTAGTTACATTATCAATGCAGTGTGTCTACGAATCATGTATCAAGCAAACAATATATTACATTTTCTTCAAATTTTCTGTGCTTAGTTTTACCAAAGCAATTTTTCATCATGCAACAGGCATTATGGAGTAACACCTGGGTAGATCTCAGTAAGGTGCTCACTGATCCATAAAAGCCTTTCTTTCTTTTTTTTTAGGTCTCTTTTGTAAAACAGCAAGAATTTATGATACTGAAGGTCTTCTGTTCTAAACAGTAACTAAAATAATTACAAATATTTTCTTTAATAAGCAAACAAAATAGGTACATTCAGTATTCCATCAAAAAGCTAAATAAAGAAACACTGGACTTGGGGTCTGAATGATCCACCCAGGTAAGGTCACCATTATTCAAGGATAAATACAAAAAATATTTTTATGCTTCTCTCTTATGGAAAAAAGAGTGGAGTAAGTCACGCACTGTGGCCTGGCTGAACCTAAGTGCAAACATGTTAGGTCTAAGTTGGTATGGCAATCTACAAGTCCTGACCTGGTGGGCATGATACTCTTTCCTTTAGGCAGCAAAGAAAAAGCCCAGAATATCTAGGATGTATCTACAGGGATATTCAAGAAATATGATTTTTTTTTGATGGTACTGGGGATTTAACCCAGGGGGCATTCTACTTCTGAGCTACATCGCACAGCCCTTTTTTATTTTTTGTTTTGAAACAGGGTCTTGCTAGGGTGCTGATGGTCTCACTGCATTGCTGAGGCTGTCCTCGAACCTGTAATCCTCCTGTCTCAGCCTCCCAAGTACTGGGATTACAGGCTGGCACCATGCCCAGTTTGGTCTTATTTTTATAGTCAGCATGTGGGAAATCTTCCTACAGACTGTCTAGGAAGGTTTATAAACACCAAAAGTATTAGTTATAACCTATAAGATATATTATTGCTTTTTTAGCAAATAACTTTTCAATAATGTCCTGGGTTGCCGTCAAAAATTGTGACTTGAATATTACAAAGTGTTAGATCAAAGAAGAGTGTATTTAAGCCAGGTTACCTTGATAAAGAAACTGCTGGCCTTAATTATTCAACATAGAATGCATGCCAATGCCAGTGTTTTTTGGTCACTATCAGAATGATGTAAAATAACTGTTAGACCAGTTGACCAGCAATGTGCTTCCCTTTGGCACGTCACCATGTGAGTGTGAGAGAAAGAGAGGGAGAGAACAGTACTCCATCCTTCTTCCAGCCTGATGAGAAAACACATAACATCTGTCTTTCTCTTTGTTTCAACATTGAAGGTCACAGTTCCTTCCTGACATTTTGATAGGTGCCTCTTGTTGACATTATGGTCAGTTTAAAAAAGAAAAGAGTACCAGCTTGCTTATCCACTTTTCTCCATGTACTTCTAAACCACTCTGCTGTACAAATGTGTTCCTTCTTTCAATCAGGAATCACTGTATGTAATGACCACAATTCATTTTGTTAAATTAGCATAACACGCAGACTGTACAAATGAATACATAGGTAGTTTCCTTATTAGCCTATCTAATTTTAGAGTGATGTCTGAACAACAGCTGTCCAATGACCAGACAGGATTTCAGATACTCTAAGACTCACAAAACACTATATTTACATACAACGTCAATTTAAACTCTTTACACTTGCAGAACTAATGATCCCAGTAAGCCTTACCAAAAGATCAAGCAAAATTAAAAGCTGTTGTAATGCTAAATGAAAAATTACAAAACTCTTTCATAGCACAATATACAGTATTTATAAGTGCACAGACATTATCCAGGACAGAACATATGCCCAGTGCACTTCAAAAAACTAAAATCATATGAAGTATCTTCTTCAACAGTAATGAAATAAAATTTGAAAACAATAGCATAAAAATTTGGAAAATTCACAAATATGTAAAAATTAACATACTTCTAAATAACCAGTGAGTTATAGAAGAAATCACTTGGATATTAGAAAATAGGTGGAATGAAAAGCAAAACACAACATAACACAACTTATGACACACAGCTAAAGCAGTGGTTAGAGGAATTTTTGGTAGTTGTGAATGCCTATATTAAAAAAGAAGAAAGATCTCCAATTGGCCCTCCCCTTTCATCTTAAGACACTGAGGTGGGGGTGGGGGAAGCATAATAAACCAAAGCACACAGAAAGAAGAAAATGATAAAGATTAGGCAGAAATAAATGAAATACAGAACAGAAAAACAATAAAAGAATTGGAGACCAGCACTGCAATTTCCACAGGCCACCAACAAAGAAGCCAGCGACCTGTTGTAAACCCAGCAACTGCAGAGCATCAGCAACCAAAGCAAGCAGCAACTCGCTCCACGCTCACAGATACCTGAATGCCCGGAAAGCCTTACCAGGACCTGCAGCAGCACAGCTGAGCCCACCCCCCACAGAGATTAAGAGCAGTGCTCAAGGAGACTGTAAGTTAATGAGCTGCCCCAGGGGAAGACCACCCAGTGCGGCCACAGGGACTCTCATGGCAAGCAATAGACTCATGGGATGTGGTCTGAGACTCTGCAGATCACCCCTGTGGAGGTGGGAGTGGGACCTGCTCTAAGACACAGCAGAAGCAAGGATAAGCAGACAGCCCCTGGTGACATTCGGGCGGGACAGACCTGCAGCCCGCAGGTCGCAGTGCCTTTGCAGGGTTTGGGTTTCTGGGGATTGCCACAGGACACACAGTGTGGTACCTGGGAAAAATAAGACTAACCCAGCCTTCTCTGTGGAAAACATGGAGTTCCTTGCACAGAGCCGGATGAATGGATCACAAAACTAGGGGATATGTACACAATGGAATTTTATGCAGCCATAAAGAAGAACAAAATTATGTCATTTGCAGGGAAATGGATGGAATTAGAGAACATTATGCTAAGTGAGATTAGTCAGTCACAAAAAGTGAAAAGTCTGATACTCTCCCTAATATGTGGAAGCTAGGGAGAATAGGGCATAGAGGGGACTCCAGACAAAGATGGAGAAAACCTTCTATGAGTAAAGAAGGCGACCTAACTGAGGGAGATGGGAGGGGGGAAGAGGGAAACACCCTAATGCACAGGATGTACATACACAAACTTATCAAAGTCAACTACTATGCTGAGCATGAGAAGGAGGGAAGGAGGAGGGAATGGGGGTGGGAATTGGAGGAGGACTAATTGACCGATGTGTGCATGTATACTTCTACTACCCTGAACCCCATCAAGATGTATGATTACAATGTACCAATAAATAAATAAATAAAATAGATGTGCTAAGGTGGTTCCCTGAAGAAAAAAAAAGAATTGGAGTTTTATTTAGCCAGAAAGAAGAACAAGCTAGTTGTGGGGGTGCACACCTGTAATCCTAGTACTTGGGAGGCTGATACAGGAGGATTGATGGAAGGGTTGTAGCCAGCCTCAGCAACTTAGCAAGGCCCTCCGCAACTTAGTGAGATGCTGTTGCTGTTTCTTTTTCTTTCTCTCTTTCTTTTTATGATCCTGGGGATTGAACACAGTGGCATTCTACCTCAGAGTTACACTTCCAGTCCAATTTTATTTTTTATTTGGAAACAGGGTCTCAAGAAGTTGCTGAGGCTGGCTTCAAACCTTAGATCCTCCTCAAACCCCTCAGCAAAATGTGAGCAAACCAAATTCTGCCACACATAGCAAATATTGTATACCTTGACTAATTGGACTTTATCTCAGGAATGCTGGGTTCAATCCCCAATACCAAACCAAACCAAAAACAAACCCTCCACAGAAGTAGGCAAAACAGACAGAGCCCCACAGAGCTCCCTGTCCAGTGAGCACAACCCCTGGCACTCCTTGAAGCCTGTCCTCGGCGGTGCCCCCGGGACCGCGTGGATTCGGACTTTAGCTGCACTTACAACCCTCTCCCATTAGTTGCTTATAGCTAGAAACTTAGGACCAGAAAACATCTTTATTTTTCTTACTTTCTGGACACCTTAAGTTAAAAAATAACCCCATAAGCCTTCTTTTTCTTGTCATTTTCAAGAAAAATTTTAGACATACAGCAAAATTGAAACAATTTTACATTGTATCATACTTGGTTATCATGCATCTCTTCCTCTGGCTGCCAAAAAGTCTAATTTATGTTTGATGCATTTAAAAACAAATTATAGATATCAATTCGCATCTCCCTCAAATAATTTTAGCTTGTGTATTATTAACTGGAATTCAATCATTTTACAGTTTTCTTAATGATAAAATTTACATACAATGAAATGCACAGATTTTAAGTGAAAATTCACTGCATTCTGATAAACGCACACAACCCATATAACCCAGGTGCCTATGGAGCTGTAGAACATTACCATCATCCCTAGAAGCTCTCTCAAACCTCTTTAAGTCCTCCTTTTTATGACTAATTGCACCTAAGAAGACAATTCTCTATTCTTCACTTAGCATATGTATGCAAACGCCAAATGATAGTACCCTTTCCTTAGATCTCTCTCATAACCTACAAGCTTTAAATGCAATGTAATGACCAGAAAAAGAGCACTATAGTTAACAGCAGCCACAATACTGTGACACTGTGACTAGGAAGTCAATCAGAAGATAAGAGCACCCAGCATCTGTTAAAGAATAACGTCGCAGAGACAGCTCTCGTGCAGGTGTCTTGTCCAGTAATCCCATCCACACCACTCAATAATCCCACGATGGCAGCTGGCTCAGGTCCCTCTCAGCCAATTATCCTTTATAAACTTTGTAGTATCCTTAAATTTCGCTTTTGTAACAAAGAATGGTTGCACTCATCAACATACCATCATAAAAATACTGACAAGGTTAATAAAGTCAGTACCAAGGCTGCTAAGGCTTGGACATCAAACAGTCTTGTCAATATGTGGGCTACAGTTTGCATCTGACGAACCAACTTGTACCTAATGAAGGGATTAATCGTCACAGAAGAACGAAAAAGAAGCATCTCCAGGGGCCCCACGAATCAGATGCTCGGGTCCTTCCTACTGCCTCGGCTGGCCTGGAAAGGAGAGCCCAGGCATCGCGCCTCTTCCTGCCTCTTGGCTATGTCCACATAAACTCTGAACCCCAACCTAGGTCAGAGGGGAGCATGCTTGGGCTGTCCGCCCACCGATCAATCACTGAGAGCACAGAGAACACTTGGTCCCAGATTGTAGATTTCTAGTTTATGTGAACGAAGCTGTTTACCATTCTAACATTTGATGTCATCCATCAGCTCCGTACTAACACTCTCTGTTACAGCAAAATGCTTGGAATTTCCTCATTTGTAAGAGCCAGAAATTTTCAAGTGGAGAATTTACATTTTAATAAAGTGGTACATGCATCTAGGGATTTAGGACATTTCCCCCCTAGATTATTAGGACATAGTTGTCTAATCAAAATACTTAAACCACATTCTAAGAGACAAAAATGTTTTGTGGCTAAGGTATAGCATTTAAACAATTCTGTGAACACTACATCATACCATCTTAAATAAAATAACGCCTTAAGTTGTTTTCTTCTTAATCTTTTACTTGGGAGACTAATGCATCTTGTCTTTTACTTATATTCACACCTGAGTCTTCAATGCCTTGTACAGTATAGGACACTCAGCAGGTCTCATGGATAGTGACTGGATTCACTGGGTAGATTCAAAACAGGCAAATACCCGGCAAATAGGGGAAGACATGCCCCAAGATATTGTCTTAATGCCAGTACCATCCTGCGGCGCACCTGAGAGGAAAAGAATGACACAGACACAGAGCAGACTGAAAGGGGCAGGCTAAGGGACCTCATTCTTAGGTGAAGGCCCCGCTGGACACTGCTGGTTCACAGCTTTTATTGTCATTTTAAAGGGAAGATGTTAAAAAAATTAAAAAATAAAGGGGAGAGGTTGAGGTTTAGATGCTGCTGCATACATGCAGAGCCAAGGAGGTAATGTTTAACTAGTAAACCTGTAGGGAGACCTAACGGGTAAACCATTGAACAACTCCAGGGAGCCGGGCATGGTGGTGCACGCCTGTAATCCCAGTACTCGGGAGGCTGAGACAGGAGGATCACAGGTTCGCGGCCAGCCTCAGCAGCTTAGTGAGTCCCTCTGCAACTTAGTGAGACCCTGTTTCAAAATAAAAGAATAAAATTGGGCTGGGAGTGTAGCTCAGAAGTAGAGTGCCCCTGGGTTCCATCCACAGTACCACACACACACACACACACACACAAAAAAAAAATGCAGAAAGTCTTTGAGATAACAGTTAGCAATAAAACTGCTGGGGATGTGCAGAAGGTCCTTGAGACAATGTCTAACAAACAGGATATTTGGGAGTTGGCACCAGCAAGAAATACAGGAACGTTTAACATGGAGGAACAGGCTGCTTTAGCGAGTTTGGCCGTCTGGTCATAGCTTTCCATGACCCTCAGACCTTTCTAAGGCAAATGTCAACCTGTCTCTGGCAGAAGCATTCTCCACATTTTACCTGTTTTTCTCCTGAAGGCCAAATGAAAAGAATTTGCCTTTTTGGACTGGTAATCACAATTGTTTTTTTAATGGGATTCATTTTAACGTTCAAAGCATAGTGAGACACAGTATCTTAGAAATTAAACTAGCAAACTTTCCGCCTTTAAAGTCACAGGATCTAACTATACATCATTTGAGAAACAAACTAAGAGAAACTGATGGTAAACCCTAAAGAAGTCACCGTGATTCTCCCAGCACTGTAGACACGAACTGTTAGTTTTACTAAATGCTGCTTGGTTCTTGAGCGTGGTGTTATAGTATGGTTTTATTTAGAAGGTCCCCCACATCTCAAGGAGACAAGGCAGCCATGTTGGAGGTGGGCTTGGTTGCTGAGGAGGGGTCCCTGAGGGTATGGCCTTGGGGATTATATATGGTCTCTCTTCCCCTTGCTTGCTCTCTGCTCCTGGCCTCCTTGTTATAAGAGCAGAGCCCTTGTTCTCATTCTCTCTGCTTCCCACCTCCATGCCCTGAGCTCCGTAGATGTAACCTGGCCTAACATGGACTGAACCCCTGGAATCTCCAGAAGTGTGAGTAAATAAATTTTTCTTCCTCTAAATTTTGTGGTCAAGTGTTTTGGATGACAGCAGTGAGAATGCTGACCGGAACACAAGACTATTCTATCTGTTAAACTGGTAAACCTCACTCCCTCCACATTACAGTTCTATCAGCTCATGAAAGCTTTGGTCTGTCACATGTGCCAAATGGCTTCCTGACAAGCTGCCCTGGGCTCTGAGAGCCCTGGTCTGGAGAGAGGAGGCTGCCTCGAGACCACTCTAGCCAGTGCTCATCACTTGGAGGAGAAACCTCAGCAGCTGCATCTATTGCAGTTCTCACCTGCCCTTTCCTCTTTGACCCAGGGAGCAGAAGTCAGTTTGGGCCGTTCTGTGAGTTCCTTATAGATACCTGTTTATGACATGGTGACAGATGCTGTACCACTGTGGGGTGAAAGCTAGGAGGAAACATTTCCTAAGAGATCAGATACAGGAAAACAGAATTGTGCCCTACATCCCTTTTTTGAAAATTTTACCTTACAGACTTTACACCCCTTTTGGATGATGTGAATATCTCCTTAACCAAAATGAAGAACAAAGAAAAAAATTATTCAAAAACAAATCATAAGCCGGGTGTGGTGATGACTCCTATGATCCTTGTACTTGGGAGGCTGAGATAGGAGGATCACAGATTCAAGGCCAGTGCACAGCTTAACAAGACCCTGGTTTCAAAATAAAAAGGGCTGGAGATGTGACTCAGTAGATGGTCCTGCATTCAATCCCCAGTCCCCCACAACACACAAAAGCAAATCATATATTATTTTATTAGCTTAAACGAAGAATGACTTTGAAGAGCAATTGCTTTTGCTAATTAAAATTACTTCAGATCAATTATTCAAAAGCCAACCTTGTCTCCTATGGTGATCAGACCCTTACACTCAACAGATTTAGAGCTGATAACTTTAGATAAAGCATTCGGTTATACATTTTTATAGCCAGTTCATCTTAGAAGTCCATCTGCAGTCACACTAGAATGACACTTCATGCTACTCTCTGGGGTAGAACCTTGTGGACTTAAATCACAGTTACCATGAGCTCAGAATTAATCCCAAACATGCTTTCTGGGATGATGGTAGCTCTGCTGCAGGATCCCCTGGGGCCCTCTGTGCGGAGCAGAGCGTGCTCTATATGGGCACATGCTGCTTTTAGGCTCCTCAGTTTTACCAACCTCAGCTCAGCTGCTTTCAAACCAGTGTTCAATTTGCATGTAACCGAGACAGGAAGAATATCCTAAACCTGCCCCTGCCATTTTCCCCATCTCTGAGAAGGAGCCACAATTGATCCATCATACCAGTCCCAGCCTTTGCAGCTAAAACCGGTCACGCCCCAACACCCCGACACTCCTCCTCTAAGCATTCTTAGGACCACCCCTTCTCCCACGGCTGCTGTCTCCTCTCCATCTTGTACATCTTGTGGTTAGGCTTGATGCCTGGTCTCCCCCAACTCTTCCTTCACATCATCTCTGTGGGGTTTCTAGATCACAGACCTGACTCTCTTCCTCTGTTGCCCCTTTAGCTCTCCAGACTGTACACGCGGACACCTGGTGCTGTGGCACTCTAGCTTCATCCCCGGCCACGCCTCTTCCCCTCCACAATCAGCCCCCCAATCCACTCCAGACATTTCCCCTTGTTGTCCTCTACCCTGGCGAGCCTGTCCAGTTCCTCCTCCCAGCTCAGCACAGGTCTGTCCTGTGGGCGGCCACCTCAGGGCCCTCTGCCTCCCGAGCTACCTGCACGCATTGGTGTACATCCTACCACCACACTGCAGCTTCCCGTTCA
Source organism: Glis glis (assembly GCA_004027185.1). NCBI lineage: Eukaryota > Metazoa > Chordata > Mammalia > Rodentia > Gliridae > Glis > Glis glis. Next base: position 15,200 of record PVJS01036337.1, read on the forward strand.
GAAAACCATCAGCTCCAGCCAGGTCCCGACAGGATGGCAGTCCGAACACTTAGCACTCCAAAACCAAAATATGTGTCGAATGGGACAAAGGATTGAAGTATGCCAGCAGAACTCAAATCTCACTGCCATTCAACACTTACCAAGAAATGGTCTGCAAGAAGTGATGTTTATTGAGCAGGAGTTTAAAGGTTTGACTCTCATTATTTCCTCTAGAGATCTTTAAAAGTATTCCTGAACACATCAGTTCTAGACTTTTAAAAAATTGTCTCTACTGTAGAAAATATTACCACAAAATTAATAATAGAATAGCTACATTATATTGAGCATCCACTATGTGCCAAGTCTTCCTAAAGCTTCTGGCAGGACCTTCATTCCAAGTTGCCTGAATGGATATATGGATAAGTAAAGTAATTTTAACTTGAATCCAATACAAATGGCCCCAAGCTGCTTTGGAGGACCCTGGACCCCAGACCTGAGGACTGGCAGAGATGCAGGTGGAGGCTAGTGGGTCTTCAAGGTCTGGGCTAACGGTGTGGACTCCTTCCTCACGGCAGTCTCTGGACCCTGGGCAGGCAACCCAGGTCTCTAAATACAACTCCATAGCTGGGGAGAGGGTAGGGGGATGAAGGACAAGAAACTCGAGTTGGGGAGAGTGGTTCCTTGTCCTCAGGCTGGGAGAGGACTCACACACTGTATTTCATTAAGTTTAACACTAACATTTAATTTTTATCTCCATTTTATTCATTAAAAACAATGTCCCTGGATGCTCCAAAACATTCTAATGATGAGAGCCAATAAATATTAAATCAGCTTGCACCCACAGATATTAAAGAGAAAGAATTTTCATTAATTAGGTTATTTTATTTGCTATACTATATTTTGTTTCTGTATTATTCTCACTACCAGATAGTGCTGTGTTTTTCTTGAGTTATCTATTTTCAGGCAGAGCCCTGAGCCCCGATAGTGACAGAGTCCCCTCCATTACTACTGTTTTCTTGCTTTTCTTGATTAGATTTCTGTACTCTTTGAATCCTTGCATTTTTTGTAAGCCAATTAGAATCCATTTTGGAACAAGATGGGATGCATAGTAAACAAGCAAATCAGTGTGATGTGCTGACTTAGATACAGCCTTTGGTTCATGAAGAATCAACACTCAGCCAGAGATGGCGGTCCAGGATGAGGAGTGGGTTAGTGAGCTCAGTGGGAGGCAATGGTCCTCGGGGAAGGAGGAACAGAAGACAACACTGGGATTGAACAACTCAGAATGCTACTGTGTCTTCAATGTGGGAACGGTAGTTCAATTCTGGCTTCCATTTATTGAGCTGCTGGTACTTAGTGGCAATGCACAGGGCGCCTTCACATGCTGCTCCCCAGTCTCCTGACAGCCTGTTGGGGTAGGCATGCATGCTCTGTGTCACAGCTGTGAAGAGGAGATTCACAGCAATCGAGGCACTTGTCCAATCTCTATCACAAAGCGATCATCTACAAGACTGAAGTCCAAGATCCTCACTCCAAATCCAGTGCTCTTGCAATTCTGCCCTCCAACTGCTGAAGAGCACGTTTTTATTCCATGCTGGCAACCCCCACAGCTTGGATATAGCAGCCCTGGCTGTCTGCCTGTGAAGCAACACTTCATCTTTTAGCATCTCAACTCACAGCTCCAACAAGGCTGTCACATGTTGACACAGTATCTATCCGTAGACCCAAACATATGGAGTGAAAATAGTAACTTCACTGAAATTCTTCCGAGTGCCTCTACTGAAGATATAGATGCCTTGCAACTGTTCAAATCAAAAGTTTTGTGTTAAAATGTCTCCCCTTAAGCTGGTCCTTCTCTGATATTCATGGGTTCTTGAGAGCTAGGAATAAGTTCTGCAAGAAAAACTACGAAGAGGTAATTCTAACAACTTACATTTTCTCTTAAATGATCTGCAACCACTTTTTAAAGGATACTAAGACATCTGTTTATTACAATGAAATCAATAGCCAAGAAAATAGATATTTCTTGTACTAGTTTATATAAAGAAACCCTAACCATCTATGGTTTACCTTTTTGGGTCATTTTATGTGTCTTCTTGGTTGTGGTATTGATATGCTTGCTTATTATTTTCTTTATTCTCCATATTTAAAACGGGACATAAAGTCAGCATGACATTCTCCAAGAAAAGGCAAGAAACACTCAAACCTTTCATACAATTCTTCTTTCAAAGAAAAGGGTAAACGTTCAAATGCTGAGATACATAAAAGGTTAACTACCTAAAAAATATCAAAGCAGTATTTTCCTTGAAATTTAATTATAACAGAATACTTAGGGTTCCCCCCACCCCGCCAGTATCAGGGATTGAACCCAGGGGCATTCAACTCCAATCTACACCTCTGGCCCTTTTTATTTTTCATTTTATAATTGGGTCTTGCTAGGTTGCCAAGAGTCTCACTACATTGCTGAGGCTGTCCTTGAACCTGCGATCCTCTTGTCTCAGCCTGCTAAGTACTGGGATCACAGGCACATGTCATGTCTGGTTTAGAATTTAGTTTTTAAATCCATGCTTGATTTAAAAGATCACTGCATGAAGGCTGGGGTGTGGCTCAGTGGTAGAGTGCTTGCTTAGCATGTGTGAGAGGCCCAGGGTTCAATTCCTAGCAATGCATTAAAAAAAGTCACTGCTTTAGATTTAGATTATTTTAATTATCAACCAACAGTCTCAACAAACAAACATCCATTCTTCAATATTTGGTGTGATTCTTACATGAAAAGTAGGAAAGAAGTCACAATAGTTGTGAGATAACAGACCAAATGACTTTTTCTCCCCATATGAGCAGGGTCTGTGCCTGTGCCCAGGTCCCAGCAGCGCAGCCAGCCTTCCAAGCAGTTCCCCTAGGCTGGGAGGGGGGCATGCAAAGAGGCCAGAAACACAGTTCCACTTGTTTTCTGAGCAGCATTCCCGGACAAGATTGCTGCTTTCAAGCACTAAAATTTTCTTTTCCCAACACACTTTGCTTTGCCCACTGTCATCTCCACAGTAGTTGAAATATTTCAGAACATAAAGTTGCTTTTCTGGAGGTCCAAAGGAACGTAAAGCGATATTAGAGAATAGGTTTTCTATCAGTGTCCATGGAACTACTGGTAAAGATGATGATAGACGTCAATCACACAGATCTGCGAGCCAATGATATTTTTTTTCTCCTTCAGAACACTTATTTCTATTGAGATGCTATCAGAGGAATGCTTAGCGATAGCTTCAAGTGTTAGGTAACAATAATCTATTGCAGGGGTCTGTCCCAGTGGCCTCCATTTTGGGAAAGAAGATAGAAAGGGCTGGCTGGAGAGGCTCCTTGGGGCGCAAGGGACGGTCAGGAGAGAAGCCTGTGAAGGCTAATCAGGAGGACGAAAAGCCGGAAGCCTGCACCAGCAAGTGCTCCTCGGCCAGCCTGGAGCCCAGCAGCTTGCTCCCTCTTGGCTTCTCACAGGTAACGTATCAATGTCAACAGATTCCATAATCTCCTGCTCATATTCTTCTTTTATCCCAAGCCTGTGATCTCAGATTCCCAAGGGCATTTATCAAACCCATGAAAATGTCCCCCTCCTGTCCCCTGAGGGGGAGGGTTCAACAGAGGGAAATTGGGGTGCTATTAGGTTTTCTCCCTGGCTAGTCAGTGCCCTGAGATCAGCACTAGCAGCCCTGGGCTCCCAGATCAGGTGAGAGATGCTGGTTATGGGCACTCCAGGCAGTCAGTGCTCAGGATGCAACCGGCAAATTGTGTTGTTTTCCTGCTATCCCTGGGCAGCGTTTCTCCTCCACTCCTGGGGACTCATGTAGATCTAGCTCTGAAAAGGACCCAGAGCCTTTCTGTTCTCTTTTATTCACAAACACCACCGGCTGTGGGGCTGGGGGCAGGCTGCCTTAGACTTTCTCCCTGCTAGCCGTCTCCTTTCCCCAGGAGCAGAGGCAGGACATTGGCAGGAGTGCTGGGCATTTCACCTGCTGGTCAGACTTCCAGTTCCAGTTTTAACCAACAGGTCCCTGCTGCAATGGACATTGGGAAAATTCAGTGTCTCATGATAATGATGGGTTTTGTGAAATGGTTGCTTTGTGTGTGTGTGTGTGTGTGTGTGTGTGTGTGGTACTGGGGATTGAACCTGGGGGCACTCTACCACTGAGCTAGACCCCCAGCCCTTTTTATTTTTTATTTTGAAGCAGGGTCTTTCTAAGTTACAGTGCACTGATGGCTTCGAACCTGCAATCCTCCTGTCTTAGCCTCCCAAGTATTGGGATTACAGGAGTGCACTACTATACCTAGAGCCGATGATTTTGAATGATTATGACTTTGCCACAGATTTACTTAATTGTGTTTAGAAAATCAACTTGACTTACATTACATAAACTCTGTACTCTCATCTGTGAAATACAGATGACAAATTCTACTTACATCCTACAAAAGAGAAAAGGTAATAAATTAAGTCTGATGGACTGGATTCTAACTTCTTTTTAAATTAAATCAGTTTTTCTTTCACCAGGCGTGGTGGCACACACTTGTAATCCCAGTACTTGGGAGGCTGAGATAGGAGGATCGCAGGTTCGAGGACAGACTCAGCAAGTGGTGAGACTCTCATCAACCAGTGATACCCTGTTTCAAACTAAACATAAAAATAGGGTAAAAACGAAAAATAAAATAGGGCTAGGGGTGTAGCTCGGAGGTAGAATGCCCCGGGCTCAATCCTCAGTGCCACCAAAAAAAAAAAAAAACTATTAAATCAGTTTTTCTAAAGTCCTTAGGATTCTAGATGCCAGAATAAATAAAACAGACATTTATATTTTCTGTTGCCAGGGAAGACACTCTGAAGCAAATTTTGGAAAGAGAATAGAGATTTAGAACTCCATGTTTATATTACTGACTTGTCTGAAAGAGACAGTATGCAAAACAGCAGCCCAAATGGTCCACAGACTTCCCAAGGTTAAGAGCCGCTTCTCAACCCACCAGAAAGAGGCCTCCCACTCACAACTACCATGGAGTCTGACATGGTCACTGGGGCTGGGATCATCTTATAACAATGGAGTTCTGACCTTTAGATTCTTCTTGTGAGATTATTCCCTGAAAGAGGCATTTTTATTGATGAAAGTTATTAAGCAAGCTCTAAAGAAGCCTTTGAAAAATTAGAAATCGGTAGTTGCATTATCAGATTTGTGAGTTTAAATAGATGGTTCTGGTCATTGTGTGTAGCATGATATAGTATGTATTCCAACCGTGTGTGTGTGTGTGTGTGTTTACTGGGGATTGGACCCAGAGGCATTCTACCTCTGAGCTACACCCC